>LSSL01000658.1:0-18177 GCA_001953115.1 Smittium mucronatum | reverse complement strand
TTTTTTTTTTTTTTTTTTTTACTATAACTATAACTATTTTCGTTACAAATAAATGGATTTTATTTGATTTATAAATTACACAAATTATTTTTTTATACAACTTTTTACTGTTATCCTAATTTTAAGATTTCATATAGTTTTTTTTTGGATAATATTTTATTCTCTTTCCTTAAACTATAATCATTATATTTATTTTCGAAATTTTCTTTATAATTGAGATTTAAAAGTTGTATTTTTATTATATAAGTTTTTTTTATTTTCTTATTTGTGCATATATTATAATTATTTTCAATAAATTTGATATTTGGACTATATTTTAGCATTATTGGTCGAAAAAAATATGATAGTCTTTAAAGTACTTTTATATAAGAATGGATCCAAATTTTAAAATATGGTTTTTTATTATTTTCCACATTATATCGTTTATTTTTTACATGTATAGAAAAAAGTCAAATTCAAATTTTTTTAATAGCTAATATTAATTCGAGATTTCGATAACAATCTCCATATTTTTTGAAAACAAATTATCTGATTTATACTTTTAGATACAACAAAAAAAATTGGATAATTTTTTTTATTCATGCAAATTTTATTGTAAAATTGTTATATAAATAGTTTTTATAAATTTTACTGGTTTTTTTAAAAAGAAAATTGGTGGAGGGGGGGGGGTAAAAATAAATTAAAATTTTCCAGCTAAAACTTTCCTTTTGTGAATATTTTTTTATATAGGCGAATCACTAAAAAAAAATTATCAAGTATATTCAAAAATAAGTTTAATATCTTATAAATAAATATCGACAAATAAAAATGGATAATTTTAAAAAAATAGCTTCTTTTTGAAGTCATTGAGCTTATTATTATTTTGAGGTTCTTAATTTTTACAGCTAGCACGAACCATTCTATCAATATTTACATTAAATTTTATATCATTAACTAATAACACATATATTATGGCAAAAATAAGATTTTTATTACAAGTTATACTATTAAAATATATCATATATTGTTTAAAAAAATTAGAAAAATTAGAAAAATTAAACAAATTAAATATTTTTTTTAAACGAAAAGCAATTTATTTTCTAAATAACCTTTCTTTGTATATTTTTTATAATTTTTTCTTATTAATTTTTTTAGATATCAAATCTGTTTTTTCAAAATTATTAACCTGGGTATATAAATGAGATTACGCATTTTATTTCCGCCAAATTTTACACTAACAGTACAGATATTTTTATTTTCTCAATTTTATTTTTTTAAAGTATAAAATGGACCTTCATTTAAGAGTTTCATAAATTATTTTTGAATCACTTGAATTTAAAATTGAATATAAATACATTTTCGAAAAAGTTCTTATTATACCAAAACGAATAAATTTAAAGTTTATCACAAATAAAAACAGCATAAAATTTTATTTGTAGTTTATATTAAAAAAATTGCCAAAATTATAATAATAATTAAATTTTTTTGCAAAATAATATTCTTCAGAAATAATTCCACTTATCAGGATAATAAACTCTATTATATTAGATTTTTTGTAAAATTTGTAATATGATTTTACCTTTAAATATAAGCTAATTTTACTGGGACTAAATATGTAGAAACCCAATTTCCAGTTTAGTTTTTTATCAAATTAATTTTTAAATATGTAGTATGTAATGATAATTTTATGTCTATCATCATTTTTTTATTATTATTTTTTATTAGGTTTTATAAAATCTATTTTTTGATCATCAGCTTTAAAGAAAATAAAAATTTGTAGAAGCCGAAGGTATTGTTTTTGTGTATATTACAAAAAATTTATATTATACGAAATTGTCGCATTAAAATCTAATTCTAGTCGAAAAAATCGAATTTTTATTTTATAGAACTGGTAATTGTAGGAGCATTATGCGCTGAAATTTTTCTAAAAAAAATTATTTGAAGCTTTATCATTTGATTTTTAAGAGTTTTAAATATCCAAATTTAATAAGATTATTTTTCTTTCTCCGCTATAAAATTAACAAAAGAATTATTTTTTTTGCAATTATCTCAAAATCACACAACAAAAACTAGATGAACTAAGTTCATTGGGGTTTTCCTCCATCAAAATACAAGTTTCTGCACTTTTTATCTTTATTAATAACTCATTTTTTTAAAAAAATTAAATCGTTTTATGTGTTAATTTCTATTAAAAAATATTAATTAGATTTTTTTAAATATTAAATCCTTTATATAATTTTATAGGAATTAATCTCGATTTTTTAAAATCAATCTCTTTTTTTTTTTGCGATATTTAATTCAAAGTTATACTTCTCACAAATTTTAATCGATAGCTCCTATTCTTTCAAAAAAAAATAAATTCATTATTATTTATTGTTTAATTAACCTTTACTTTAATAAATTCTCTAAAAAACCTTTTTTTTTCTCTTTTTATATTAAATAAAGAATTTGATATTAGTTTGAAAAAACCACCGGAATTTATCCCGCTATTATATACACATTTTATATCATCGAATGTTTTATATTTGTTTTTTTATTCATAATAGTTTATTGCTATGTTATTTCAATTATAATAAATTACTTTGAATCCTATTGGAGGATTTATCCTTATTTTTTTCAAATGAAATTTGGTTATTCTTTCATTATCTGCATTTAATGACTCCCGGTATAATATTTTTAATTTTTTTACACAAGATCATATTTTTAATAAGAATTTTTTAGATAATTTCTATTTTCGGAGCTTAAAGTTCTTTTGTATTTTTATTTCAAAATATTTTCTTGATTGAAATAATATATAAAAAATTAACTGCTAATTTAGATACGATTCAATCCTCTTTATTTACTTTATGAAAAAAAGTTGATGATATATATATCCAATTGAAGATATTGTCTTTTTTTTAATGTGGAAATGATCAATTAAGCTGGTTTAGATAGGATGATTGATTTATCATGCGATTTTGATAGACAATTTGTAAATTCACTTAATTTTGATTAGATCAAAAAACAATATGCAAAAAATAATCAACTAACCTAGATTTTTTAAACAGCTTAATATTTAGAAAAAAAATTCTCTTTGGAATTTTCATAAATTTTTAAGAAAAAAGATATCAATTTAAAACCAGAGTTACATTATATTATTTGGATATTTTATTAAGTATTTATGTTTTTTGATTATATTAAATATGTATTTACTTCTTGGTACAAATTCAAACCTTAATTTTCATTATTTTTTTTATTGCTTTCATATTCAATATCTAAGGATTTATATAGTTTAAACTAATAGACTTCCCGAATTAATAAACTTTACCCAAATTTTTTTTATGATTAAAAATATTCTGCAACAAGTTTCGCTCAAATTTTAGAAGGCTTTCATAATTATGCCAGCAAAAAAATAATATTGTACTCCATGGAGTTTTATTATAACCTCTCATTTCTAATTTCATTTCTATCATATCGCAGGCTATTTTTATGACAGTCCTTTTTTTATCTATAAAAAATGATAATTCAAAATGGCTTTATTTACTTTTTAATTCTTTTTTGACAGAATTTTACGAAATTATATTTCATATGAATAGTTATTTTTTAAATTTTATTATAAAATGCTCTGCATTTAGAAAAATAAAAATAAAAAACTAATTTAATTAGTAGATAAATTTAGTTCTGTTTGAATAAATAGAATAGAAATAAAAGGTTTTTAACATAATTTTATATTTTAAATTTTTATTTATTTTTGGAAGGAAGAAGTAAAATTGCAGGAAATTTGTTTTATATCCATGTAAGAGAAAAAAAATTAATTTTTTTTCATCGATTTTAAAAATAATTGTACTAAAAAATTCCCGTGGTTTCCTTTTTTTGATTACTAAATTCTAGATAATATAAACTTAAATTGTTTATTTATGCACAACAGTGGTTTTAAATAAATTTTTGAAATATTAATAGAGCAAAATTATAAATTTATAATTATTTTTAATTGATTAAAGCCAATTTTATTGAATTTTCCAAAATAAAAATAAAAATAACGGCAATTATATTTGATATTGAAAATATTTGAATATTTAGAAAACTTTTCTTCTCTGGAAATATATTTAAATGATTATCATACTTGAAATTTTTATTCTTAAATCAAAATTTAACTCAGGATTTTGTTTTTTTTTTACAGGAAGTTTATTTTAAAATCTCATAATTTTGTACTATGAGCCATTTTTCTTAATTATTATTCAACAGATTTTTTTTTAAAAAAAACGGGATAATTTAGGTTCTTGATGGATGTATATGGTTTTTTAGTTTCAATATATAAATAAACACCCTAAAATCAACATAAATTGATCGTTTTTCATTTTTTCGTGATAAAAGTTAATTTTTTCTTAATCTTTTTTCGGAAAAAAAATATTATACTGAACATAAAATAACTTTTTTGTTGTATTTTTTTGCAATAAATAAAAAATCCATTATATAAGAAAAAGATATGATCCTATTTATTATAAAAGTTAGAAATAGCTAAATATACTTTTTTTTATTAATATCTCTTAAATGTATAACCCAAATAATATAAGAATTCAAAATATATAATTAAATATATTAGAGTTTTTGAAGAAATCGCTGCAAAGCTAACTGTGATACTTTATATTTTAAAAATAAAAATGAAATATTGTATTAAAATCAAGTGACAATACGATTTTCTGATGTAATAATAGCAATTTAATTTTAAAAAAATCTTAAAAAGTAAAATTTGAGCCTTCTGATTATTTTTTGAATAGTCAAAAAAAAAAATTCAAAAAAACCTAATATATTATACCTAAATTGAGATAATTTTCAGTTTATCAAAAAAAAAAATTAAATAAAGTTCATTTATACATTTTGATATATTTTTAATTTTATAAAGATATTTTTGTAATAAATTTTTATTCACTCCCTCACTGTTCCTCTTAAAGTATAGAATTCCTATCTGAAAGAATGATATCATGTTTAAGCTTTTAATGGTTTTGGTTTTATTCAAATCTTTACAGCCAATTTTTTCGAGACCTAAATTGTCTATATATAAATCTACTTGAATATGTATAAATATACTTAAATATATATATATTAAAACTAAACTTTATTGAAACCAAAACAACTGTAAAAAACAGTTTAATTAAGTATTTTTTATGTACTCTAGAGATTTTATTTCTAAAAACACATATAAATACTGTTTCATATCATAATTTGTAAATAATTTTTTATACTAACACCAGATCACTAGTTATGAATATGTATTTAGAATATCTCATATTAAATAAACCTATTCATTTTTATTTCTTGCTATCTGAGATTTATAAATCAAATTTTAATTGGTATTATTGATCATACTGGGAGTTTTAATGAGAGAAATTAAATACTGAAATATAAGTTTCAATCAAAAATTAAGATTATTAAAATTTATCTTTTTCTATTATTAAAGCCATAATTATTTCTTTTGTTATCTTAGCTAATATTATTTACAATTTTATCAATTTTTTGAAAATTTCCATCTTTAAAAATATAAAAATACTAATATTTATAATTGATATATTTATAATTTATGCGATAATCTGTGTTTTACTTTTTTCAACTATTCTTGAATGAGTATATATATTTTAGTTTTAAAAACTAAAAAATCAAAAAAATAAATATTAATAGGTATCTTTAAATAGATTTTTTCAATCATTGTGTATATTTTTTAGAAGTTTTATTGAGTTATCAGAAATTTTGAAAATAAAATTATGTTTTGGAAGAAAAAATATAGGTTATATAATCAAGTTATTATTTACATGAAATCATTAAAGATTAAAAAAATATAATCTGTACATAAAACAAATTATTTGATAGATATTTTATCTAAAAAAAAATAGATTAAATCTCAGAATTACAAATTAATTAGGATGATAATGATACTGGATATATTTTAGATATATATTTTTAAATTAAATGATAATTTCATATATATATCCATATTTTTGAGTTTTTTTGCTTTTTAAAAAAGAAAACTCCCCAAAATAATTTATAAACCTTGAAAAAACATTTTGTAGTTTGGCAAAAAAAACCATCAACAAGAAAAAACAAAAAATATTTTAAAAAGAATGAAAAAAATTGTCTAAGAAATTATTTGAAAGTTATATATATATATATATATATATATATATATATATATATATATATTGAGGCGAGAGTATATTTTTAAAGAAATTTTTTATTAACTTAAAGCCTATTATTAAAGAATTTAAATTTATAATTATAATTATAATAAATAATAGCTATTGAATAAGCATTCATAATGAATTATTTAAATTAATTGATTTTTAAGAATTATATATAATTGATTAAAATTGATTATTTTTTATCGGATAGCTATTGAATCGCATTTTTACATAAATAAAAGTTCCATTTATATGTAGTTTTTATTGAAAAATTTCCTATTTAATAATTATATAAATTTTAAAAATAAAATTTATCATAAGAAAATGTAATCCTTATCCCATCAATCCGATCTCTCCATTCAGTTTATTTAATTGGTTCAAAAATTATTTTTTTACCATTTTACCATTTTCTTATTATTCTTTTAATTATCATTAAATTTTTTTTTACATTTTTAATAATAAAATGTTAAAATTGAACCATACTTAGCTTATTTTAGTTATAAATAAGTCGAGTTATCGTAATCAGTAGTTACTATATATTTTTTTAAAAAAAAATTAAAAAATTATTATACATATTTATTCGAATCAATGGATATTATATTTTCCGATGTATATTAATAAAGGGCTAAAATACTTTTAATATATTCGTCGATATCACTCGAGAATAAAAGATATTTCTATAAAATAATATCTATTTTATGATTTATTTAGCTCAAATCTATGGAGATGAAAATATTTGAGCACTATAGGTCTTGTAGATAGTATTTAAAAAATATTCGCTAAATAATTCCGAACCTGATAACATTTTAACAATTTTACTTAGAATAACTTACGAATTCGATTTTAGTATAAAAAAAATAAAGCATCAAATATTTTCATACCTAAACCACTCATGTAAATTTTTATTATTATTTTTTTATATTAAATTGGAAGATATAATTTGTGTTTTTCGGTTAGAGATTTTTTTAAATATTTGATTAATTTAAAGCGAATTTGGCATAAAAAAAATATCTAGTCTTGTAGCAATTTTAATGTGCATTTCTTTGGTCTTTGGAACATTTGTGATTTATTTATATTATTTCAGAAAAAATTTTAAATTATTTTTCTAAAAAATAATATTTATCTCCTGTTTTAATATATACGGATTAAGACTAATAGTTTTTATATCCCCCATAACTCCTAGAAGAAAATTATCTTATTTTTTAAAGATTTTTACAGAATAAATTTTAATTGAATATAATAGAATTAATTAATTAATAAATGAGATACTCTTTAGAAAAAGATATATACTTTATGGAACTATACTGTTTTATATTATCTCAATTATATTTATTATTATATAATATTTTAAACATCTTTTCCCTTAGAGCAATTTTTTTGGCTTGAAAGAATTAACTAAAAAAATCTATCAACATCAGGGTGCTTTTTATTATTTTTTTCTTTTTAGTTTTTGAGCTTCATTAATAATAATAAATTTAAAAAAGGTAATAAAACTAGTATTTTTACTAATTGTTTTTATATTATTTCGTAATTTTTAATCAATTAAATTGAATAGGATGATGTTTTTAATGAAAAAAAAAATCTCATAAAATTATTTCCAAAAAAATTGAATTAATTGTTTTTTTGCATTGATATTTATAGCTATTTTTTATTATGAATTTTTTAATAAATAGATTTTTGAAAAAGGTCCTCCATATATTTTTAATTAAAGTTTTATTATTTTTTTCCGGGTACATGATTTGATAGTAAAATAGATGAGGAAATAAACCCTTTTTTGTGAGATGGTTTGAATAATTATGAGTCTAAAATATCGAAAATGCAAATTAGATTTTATCAGTTATGGGAAAATGGATGCCTGATGTATAAGAATTTTTATCTTCATTAAGAAGGTATTCTTGGTTTTTAATATTTTGCTTTTTTGATTATTTTAAAGGGATGGGCCTCGGTATTGAAAACATAATCATCGAAAGATATATAATTAACGGGACTGAATAAGAGATATAGATATTTTAATGTCTCCCCCAAAAAAAAGCTAACAAAGGAAAAAGCGGTAATTTTTTAAGAAAACAATATTAAGTTGATAATTACAAAGATATAAAGTTACTAATCCATCTACCTTTCCATGGAATTCATGTAATTTAAACCAGGGCTCTCGGAAGTTACATCGTCTATTGAAGAATAGGCTGTTGGAGTTTTGGTAAACTTTTCAATAGATTGGAAAATATTCCATCCCATCTCCTATTAATAAAATATTTTGATATTAAGGTTCTAATTTTTATTATCACAAGGTGGGTTACTAAGAACGATTAGTTACCCTATACTTCTCATCCTTGGTGATTCTGTATAAAACCATTAAGCTTTCTACTGTCTCTAAATAAATAGTATTAATATCAAAAATTAAAAAAATTAAAAAAAATACCTAATATTTTTTAAGCTAGCATTAATGGGAAACCAACCCGGTCTTAGCAAATAGACTCTAGATTCAATAACATAGTCCAAGTTTTTCGGGTCAGTGTCTTCAGGCTCAACTAAATCATTACCAGGAAAATTTTTTTGTGGGTTAAGTCCCTTAAATCTTACGCTTTCGGGACTTAGACCAGAAGGCATTTTTTCGTAGAAGTTGTAACAGGTTTCCATGAGCTCTTTAGCTAAATTTAGATCATCCTTTCTATCTAATTCTTTACTACCTAAAGCCAAAACTCCTGGGAAAAAGCACACCTAATAACTCCATATATTAATTTAACCTAGATTAATACATTCAAGATTCAGAAACCAATTTTCTCTCTTACCAAATGTTCCATTTTTCCGTTTGGGCCATAACCATCCTCATTAAGATCCGAAACAAAAGTCAGATTATCGCCAGCAGTTGTCCTGAATATCATTAATCTTTTTATGGCCTCAATGGATTGCTCGTCTATTAAATATGAATTTGATATTATGAAGAGTTGGAGATCAAAAATTAAAGTTATTTGATCGGCTCATTACACATTTTTTTATACTGTTTAGTTGATTTATCATAGAGGAGGTGTAATTTTAACAAATATTCGTAGAAACTGTCACCTCTAGCACCAAGAGACACTTCTCCTAATAAATGGATAGGTTAAAAAAGTTTAAAACTACAACTAATTAAATAAAGATATTAAGAAAGATATGGATTTTTGGGGTTTACCTTTTAGTGACATTGTGTCTCTATCAACTGTTAATGGATAAAGCCCAGGGAAGGGTGTTTTTATGTTTTCCAGTATATCGATTATTTTCTGCGTCTAATATTAATGATTAACTATAAAATAAGTAAGAAAAAAATCAATAATGCATAGGTTTAACATACCTTATCATAATAATCTTTGTTTCCTGTAAGTTGGCTTAATTTGTGATATTCTAATTGTAAAGTTCCTATCTCCGCAATATTATTCCCATGAATATTGATGGGGGTTTTTCTAAAGAGGTGATAAATAAATGTAAGACAAAGAATAAATCTGGTATACATTTTTAATTTTTTCTTACGAATTAATTTCTATAGAAGAATATGGTATTCCGGAAGAGTGGTTAAAGCACGGAAAAAGAGCATCTCCGACCTCAACAGCTTTAGTCAAAAACATGGGATCACCGCTGAGCTCATAGGCACTAATAAGCCCACCTAGACAACGTATGACTGACTCGAACAGCGAAGTGAAATGACCGCTAGTCTGCGAATTAAAATTGATAATTTGAGTGGTTCAGAGTGTTTAAACTTATTATTACTTACGGTTTCATTGAACTTTATTTTTGAAACATATTTTTTGGCGTCCTGAAATTCATCCTGAAGGTCCATAATAAATAAAGTATCCAAAGAATCCAACAAAGTCACACTCCAGCTAAAATATCACATATGTTTATAGAGTTTGTTTTAGGATAATTTTAAAAATGTTTAGCGATATATAGACTTGGTTACCCTCCCCATCTAAAAAAAATATAAAAAACAATTTAAAATAAAGATCATAGTTAAAATGCTAGTTTAAAAAAAGAATATGATTCAAAAAAAAAAGTTAAAAATTACTTCTCGTTCCAACTCCCTGTTACAGGCAAGACTTCATCTCTTCCATAAGCATTTCTGGTATAACCATCCCAAGCATGTTTCATTGCATCTTTAACTGCCATCCTTCTGGCCTCATTTTTTTGAGCTCCCGTTTTAAGGTGATTGAATTTCGGCTCGTGATTGTCATTATTGGGAAAAAAGGGTCCATGAAATATATACTTGAAAGCGGTTACAAATGCTAAAGCCAAAAACACTCTTTTAACTATTCTGGTAATGAAATGATTTGATGATCGGCTAAATGAGTTCATTTTACTATTAAAAAATGTATCTTGTAGTTTCTAGAATAAAATATCAAAATGAGAACTGGGAACTGGGAACTGGGAATGGTTTTTTTTAGCTTCTAAAGTTTTTTTTTAACGGAGAAGCCAATTTCTTAACTAATGTTTTTTCATCGAAAATTAAAATCAAAAGGTCTCAAGCAACAAAGTCCTTAGGATTGTTTCAATGATTGTAAAAATCAAACATTATAGTTCAAAGTGTAACGGTTATTGGCTATTCCTTTTTTATTCAGATATGGTAAACTTTTTATTAGTTTGATGGTCTTTCTCGCAATTTTACCAACTGAAATGACTGGTCATTTTTTAGTTTTTGATTATGTAATATTTTTCCGTGTATTTCGGGATATCATTTATGCTGTGTATTTTCATTTTTAGAAGTTTTCACATTCCCCATTTGTTTAAACATATTAGTGCTGTTAGTCGGGTCTTATGATATCATTTAGTTTTTTCGATACCATAAATATAATCAATCCATGTTTGTTATAAATTTACTCCTATAGTGTGAGTATTAGTATTAGTACAATGCAGCAAATATTTCACAACTTGGATTTATATATGATATTTTTATTTAAATATCAATGATAAAGGTGTGAGAATCTTCGTGGGCAGAAACTTTTTGATTAAATTTTTATTTTTTCCAATTTGAAAATATAATCATTGGGCAGGATGTATGTCTAATGGATAACCCAAAATATCAACCCCTCAAGATTTTTGCTACAGGAAAAATATGGAAAATTATCCAAAATTAGCATGGATTTTTTTCATTGGAAATTTGAAGTGGTAGATTTATAGTTTTATTAATTCTAAGTAGGTCAAAGATCAAAACTACAAAAAAAAAAACTTCAGTCTCAAGAAGAAACCTACATATTTAATTAAAAACCAAACATTCATAAAATAAATGCCGCTTTATGTGATGGAGACTAAAAAAATTTGTCAATTTATCTCCTCCAATATAATAAAAACCAAAGGTAAATATATCTAGTGTTCAATTTCATGAAAATAGTAGATATTTGCCGTATTTACATAATATATAATTCGATAAATATACCCACCAATAAAATTTCTTATAAATGCAGATTGAAAACTATCTAATAATAGAACAGGGGATTTTTCTTGGGAAATTATTGGTGGATAGTGTCTATGCAATTATAGGATGCATAATTGTTCTGTTTTTTGAAATATACAGTTCCTTAACAATTTCAAAGTCATTAGACAAAAAATGAAGCTCGTATCAGTTAATGCAATAATTTTATTAAGAACTGATTTTAAATCTGAATTTTTTCTTTTGCCTTTATACAAAAAATGCTAAATTTCACGAATATAGTTTCAATTATTTTTTGGATCGGTAAAAAATTAACAGTGTCAATATTAAAGTGCGGTACCATTATGTCAAATAATTATATTTATAATCTCTATTATAGTTGGAGAATGCTTCCTTTTTTTTTTTGGATATATGTGGATAATTACTGAGAATGTTTTTTCAGATCTTTTATATTTCAAGCACATAAAACGTCTTGGGCGCGGAAGAGTTAATATGTATTTCTTGTAATAAAATATGATGATTTATATTTGGGCTAAAATCATTTGAAGCTAGATTATTTTGGTTAGAAATTGAATAGAATTAATTCAAGTCAAAATCTAGTTTGTATTAAATTAAACGACTTTGTTGGTGTATCGATTGAATGATTACTTGGAAAAATCAAGCTTATATCATGATTTTGAGGGAAAATATAAAAAAAGATAACATTTATAGTATTTTTAACTCTTTCTTCGTCATTATTATATTTTTTTAAAATAATTTGAGAACAATAAAATTCCTTATTTTCATTTTTCACAAAGATGAGTTTAAATAATATTATGTATGCAATTGCTATTGCAATTGAAAATTATATTCGTTATAATTTTTGGCTGCCCGAAAATGTAGTAATAAAAGTTGAAAATGAACAAATAATATAAGGTAGAGGAATGATTATAAAAAATGAATTTGATTAGATTCAATAAATTCAATAAGTCATAAATTTTAATAAGAAAATAATGATTCCAACTTTTTAAATTCGCTTGGTATGATCCAAGCTAATTTTAAATTTCTTTAAATAGATACGGAGTATTTTTAAATGATTTAATTTAAAAAAATTACAAAAATTATTATTTAAAATGCCATTTTTTTAAAATAATTCCTTTACTTTTTTCCTATTTTAATAAAAAGGATAAAATATTCTTAATGAGAAATTATATGGGGAAAAAAATAAGAAATCTTTTTTTTTTTTTGCTAACATAATCTTATCTATAATTTTTGAAGAATTATTTCTTATTAAAAAAAGGTTAAAATTAATAACAATATTTTTCATCTTTAAATAGATTAAATTATTGATAATAAAGCCTTATTAGTAACAAAAAAATTTGTAATTCTTTTTCAGAAATTTTTAAATTGAAAAAAAAAAATTTAATTTCTAAAATATTTATTTCTTAAGACTATCTTTTTTTAAAAAATGAATTATGGTTTAGGAAATTTTAAATTCGATATAAAATTCGTTATAAGACAAACCCTTATAAATATAGTATAGAAATTTCCCTAATTTGGATATGAAGATTTGAAAATCTATAGAATTATCCTATTACTACCATTGATTTTTTGTGTAAGTAAAACCTTCTGATTAGTCTTTAATAAGATATGGTGAAAATAATGTATTGAAAATTTTCATAATTTTTTTTATATCAATTAAGTAATGAAAGCATACTGATTGATATTATTTATGCATTGTATTAAACATAAAAACATAAAATTTGTGAAAAGAATGGATATTTATATAAATATCGAAATTTTATCATATATTTTTTATAATGATATAGACCTTTTTAACATAAAATGTTTAAATTATAAATATCCACACTCTAATTATAAAAACAGAAAAAAATATTTACCTGTTTGATAAATGAGTGGGGGGGTATTAATATAAAATAAATAAATTGAAATTTTTATAGGATGAGCTGATTTAAGATCGGAAATTTTCCTTTATCCATAATTTTTAATAGATAGTTTAAGATTATATATGAATAAAATCAGAATTTCCAAATTTAATAAGGTTTTTTGTTTAAAAATTAACATTCATATTTAATAAAAGAGAAAAAACTAGGAAATAAATGTATTATTTTTACAATTGAAGTTTTTTTTATTTTAAATAAATGCAGATTATAATATATATATTATTTTTGGCTATTTTTTTTTACAATAGTAATCATTTTATTCAGATAATTTTAGATAAAAAAGAAACATTTTCGCTTCTAAAACCAGATTTTATTTGAGAGATGGATATCTAAAAACAGTCCTGAAACATAAACTAAGTTTTTTTTTGTTTTTTTTCATATTTAAACAATCAAAAAACACATGTATATATTTTAATTTTAATCCAAAAAAATAAAAATAGTCATTAATTTTATAATCAGAGAAATGAAATCTGAGATATCAAGTCTTAAAAATGGGGATTAATCATCAAAAATTCCTGAAAAAATATATTTTATGTTTTAGAAATTTTTCAAAATAATATAAATTCAGCACTAATATTTTATCTATTTTATCAGCGCTAATATATATTTTTTGGTTAATTATGGAAATAGTAAGAAATATAGTTCAAAACCCCGAATTTAGAAGAATAAAAAAAATCATACCAAGGAAATTTTTTAATGAATTATTCCAACTATGTAAAATAATTTTTTTTAAGATATGTAAAATTAGATAATATCCTTGGATAATTAACATATTATGTATAAATTTGCAAGTTAGCAATTTTAAAATATTAGCTATTAAATTTTTTGCAGCTTGAAAAAAAAAAACATTATTTTATACAATATATACTGCAGAAAATATGAATTTTTTTCTAATTATTTTTCGTGCTAAAATTTTCATTAAAAAAGCATTTATCAAGATATTTTTATTTTTGGAAAATTTTATCGTTAAATATTTATGTAAATAGATGCTTTACAATTTCTGTTTTTTTATCACCATCGATGTTTAAATACCTATAATTGATTCTTCATTACAGAATCTAATTAACAGAACATATCTATAAATTATATAAAATAAAAAAATTCATAGTTATATTTGTTTTATAATACATTTTGTTAAGGGATGCATATAATATATATTTATAAAGGTGTTTTAATTGGTTTTTTGAGTAGAATTTAATAAAAAACATATATTTGGATAAAAAGATTATGGAAATTTACCCAAATTTACCCCTTTTCACATAGTATGTAAATGATAAAATTAAAGTTGAAAAAAAAAATAAGTTATTTTTGGGGGAATGAGAATTATATCGTTATATTATTGAATTTATTGCATAAGTTTTACTTGTATGAGATCCATTTTTGATTAATTTTATTTCTAAGTGATCTTGATTAATTTTTTCTAATATATTCTTGATGAATACTGTAAGTCAATATCTAATGGAAACGATAAATTAACAAATAATAATTAAGTATTAATCGTAAATAAAACTGTTTTTTGATGCTCAACTTTAACTAGAAGGGTTTTTTTTTGTTTTTAGATAGAAAGTAAGTGATTAAATTATTTTATTTTATATTGATTGAGCTTGACTAAATATTTTTTTAAAAATATATCAAAAATAAAACATTTTTTCATTTATAAATATAAAGATTTGCTTAAACTTGAATATAATATTTTATTCCTGGATAATATTTAAACATATACTTTTTATTCGTTATTGAATAATTTTTATCTCAAAACAAACATATTCTATTTTACCATAATAGATGTTAATTAACATCAAAACTCCCTTATTTAATATTTGGTTTATACATTACATTCTCAGTACATTTAGTTTTTGAAGAATTTAAATACTGAATATATTCCATATTTAGAAATACATGGAAATAAAATTTCGATTCTATATAAATAAAATATGATTTTTTGCTTAACCCCTTCTATTCAAATTCCATTACTATTAAATTATCAATGTTTTTTTTAATAACGCTAAAAACTAGACTAATTTTTTGAATTATCTAACATGTTTAAAATTTATTATTTAATGATAACATTAAATTAAAAATGAAAGCCATTTTCTTACCATCGGCTCTATAAGAATTAAATTTTCTTGGAAGTGAAGGCTTTTTTTTATTTTTTATTATTATTAAGTGGTTATTTTATCCTATAAAAAAATATAAAATGGCCACTTAGTCTCACTTTCATTAAAAAAAATATCTTTTCTAATCAATAATAACGGTAAATAAATAATATATTATTGAGACTGTTAACACCTTATATTATATGTTATAAATGGGAAAATATGCTGAGGTACTTTTAAAAAAAAATTTTTTTTATTGCTGTTGTCTTTTCTATTTATAAAAAAAATTCAGTTTATTAATAAAAATATTATCAATCCAGAAAAAAATATACATAATATTCATTTATTTTTATCATAGTAAAATATTATTAATTAGAAATAAATCAATATAATTATATTCAGACTTATTTTTTTTGGATTTTGAATTAATATATATATTTTGAATTAAATCTTTACCACCTCTTTTTAACTAAAATTAAAGATATAAAAAAATTTTTACTAATAAAAAATTTAAAAAATTAGATTTTAAATGTAAAATTAAGTATTTTTATACAAAATAATGAAACCCGTCATTAGCCAAATATGAAATCATACAAATAGATACAGTTTAAACCTTTATTTGTATAATAGATTATATTTTTTTATCATGGGTTTAAATAAAAAAAAGTATCATCAGTTTCTAAATACAATCTATAAAATTAGGTTCTTTATGAAATAAAATACAATTAAAATCTAAACCCTTTTCAAAAATGAATATCTAAATAATCGAAACTTGTAAGGTATATTTGAATATTATATTTCTGAGTTTAAATGGGCAGTTTTTTATCAAAAAAAAGATTTTTTTTAAAATTTTGTAGTCCAGTATTATATTTGATATAAAATTTTTTGTATTTGAATAATTTAAGGTAAAAAAATGAAAAAATTTCTTTAATAATACCTAAAAAATATAGATCATATCATTTTGGGGTATAAATTAAGTTAATACTATATTTTATAAATTTTATATCTAATTTAAGGCTTCAATTATTCATATTTATATCTTAAAATCTATGCCAGTTCAAATATAGTTTATCACAAAATTGTCGATTATATTTTTAAAACTATTTATATGATAAATTGGTTAAATATATATATGGTTTTTTGAAAAAGTAATGTATATCCCGCGTTAAAATTTTTTTTGGTTTTATTATTAATTTGTTTGAAAAGTCGAGTTTTTTTTATCGTGAATTGAAATTTTTGAAAAACAAAAGTTCATTTTAAACTTTTTATAATTAGTTTCAGATTTATATTTTTCGCTTTTTACAATATATATACTAAATTAAACGTATATATTTTTAACTGAATTTAATGTCGAGGAAACTTAAAATAAATTCATTCATTATTAAAAGAGTTAGACTTAAACTTTTTTGATCTGAAAATTTACATTTTTTCCAGGTATTTATGTGGTTTTTATTTTAATTCAAAAAAGCGATTTTATTTTTTCGACTAAAACTAGCATAAAATTTTCAGCTTATGAAAAATAAAACAATGTGAATAGAATTTAATTAGACACCCAGTAGCCAAGATCCATATATTTTCCAGAAAATGCGAGATGAGAAAGATAAAATGAATAAATTTTTTTTAGTGTATATACTTATAAAAAAATTTAAACCCAATAAATGATACTAAATAATTTGAAATTTTGTTTCGATAAAATTAATGAATAAATTATTCTACGTTTTATGATACCCCTCTAACCCTTCCCAGAATAAATTTAAATTTATTATTTTAAAAGAAAAATGTAATAAAACCCACAATTTTACGTATTTATGCCAAAAAATTAATGGATATATGCATTTTTAATTATGATTAATATATATTATATATAGATTATTTTCGGAATTATAATCAAAAAAAATTTACATAAAATAATAGTTTGGCAAATCCTTGAGGTTGATCAAGCATTTTTTTATGGTATATTTTGATATCCAATATATTTATAATTACATAATATTTTTTTAATAAAAATGTTAAATTATTTTAAATTATAAAATTTCTAAAATGATTTTGAGAATAAATTAAATCGCATCAATCAAAATAAAAACAAGTATTTAAATCTTTTTTATATAAATTTTATTTAGATTTTTTGAGTCAAGTTATTTTAAAGACTTAACCATAAATAAATAGTACTCACATTTTTTCAGTGATTTTATTTATAAGTTCCTGCCTATCTTACAAAATGCGACTAATCTAACTCAGAAATCTATTTTTAAAAAATATGATAGGTAGAAAAATAATCCATATGAATCAAAATAAATATGTATTTTTTAAAAATAAAATTAAATTTAAATAGTGACTAGAAACAAATTTACAAATAGGGAAAAAAAAAAGTCCAGGCTTTTTTTGTAAAAATTTTATAAAAGAAAAGTCCCCACTTATTTAAATCATTCGAATTATTCGAATTTTACTTAATTTATTTGATACATTTTTTTGTTATTGAATAATTTTTTTCTATTTTAAGAAGTTTAAAAAACAAAATTTAACTGAATTAAGTGAAATTGAATCAAGCTGTGCTTTTAATACCCAAAAGATTAAACTATGTTTCAAACTAAGTAAAAAAATCAATTTAGGTG
>LSSL01000656.1:0-17376 GCA_001953115.1 Smittium mucronatum | reverse complement strand
TTTTTGACTGCACCGATCGGAAAATTTAGAAAAATAATTTTTTCTCAGCCAGTGAATTTCAATTGATAATAGTTGGAAATTTTTTCCGGGGGGGGGGGGGGGAAGACTAAAAAATCTTAATCCACTTCACTCTGGCACCCCCGGTCCAAATTTTGAGTTGGATACAGCTCGATTTTAGGATATCATCACTATTGCTCGATCACTCTTAATAAAAATTTCAAGTTAATAGATAGCCCTCTTGAACCAATTCACAGTGCGTAAAGAGCCACTAAAACGGAGAAGGGGTTTAGGATGAGATATTTCCCAAAAAATTTCTCGTTTTTTATCAAATATTTTTAAATATGTTTTTTATTATTTTTATGTTTTTTCGATAGACACCCCGAGAGAAAAAAAATCAGAGATAAAATTCATTTGCATAAAATTATTTTATTATAATGATTATTAATTAATTTAAAATAATTAGATGCAAGAAAAAAAAATTCAATTTTTATTTAGGAGGATTACACGGGGTAGAGAATAGATAGCTTCCATAAACAGGGATAAATTATTATATATTTAATTTTTCTTAAAGAATTTTTTTCCAATAGTTTTTAATCTTTCGAAACTATAATTACAACTATACTTTTTTCTTATCTAGAACTATATATTTAATGTTATAAGTATATTTTATAAATTAATTTAACACCATTAAAAGGGAAATGATTAATTTTATGACATTATAAAATATGAATTGGAATTATTAATTTCAATTACAAACATTTTTAAGCATAAAAGTGTATTTATTTCCTCTCCCCCCGCTGTAAATTATCATTGGAAAGAAATTATTTTTTTCTCTTAAAAAATTAATCATTATATATTTAAATAAACTACTTTAGAATTTTGAAAATTGTTCTAAGTAGACAAAAACTCTATATTGAAGATTATTTTGCGGACCATACTTTTTTCCTGAAATTTTTTAGGCCAATTTTAGTACTACAATTAATTGGCATAATAAAATTTTATTGAACTCTAAATAAGAACACATGTACCAAAAATGAAAATACAATTAAAATTGAAAATTTTTTTGAATTTTTTATCTCAATTATTTTTTAAATTTAGAAGATTAAAGCCAATCAAAATGGTGCCTTTATTTGTTATTTAAATATAATGAGAAGCCAAAAATGAGGATTAAATTGTTTTTAAAGAATATGGTCAAAATTCAAAATCTTTAACGCTAATTTATCTTGTAAAAAAACCAAATAATAAACTTTTTTTATAAAACATATTGTCAAAGTGTGCTTAAAAAATCACTAATGCAGACTTGGTTTTATTTTAGGATCCTTAAATTTTATAATTTCGCATTAGGGTATTAAATTAGCACTAATTTTTTGATTTAATTTCTTCAAAGACCATATTAATGTAAAAAAATTTGTATAAATATATTATTTATTATCACAGTACACAATTATGGTTTTTAAAAAAAAATTGAACTTTATATTCATGTCTACTGTTACATTGGGACTATTGAGATCAATATTTTCTGATTTTCCTAACTTTGTAAAACTAGATTAATTGTATAATAGCTAAGATAAAGATTGCATTAAAGAATAGGAGTTTTAAAAAAATCAATATTCGGTTCAACCTCATGAAGTGCCACAATTTCCAACTTCCTGTCACCAAAAATATAGTATTCTAAAACAGACTTATTTCAAATTCTCTCATAAATTTTTTTTATAACTATGTTACTTGGATTAAAAAAATTTCTGTGATATTTAAATAAAAGTCATTACTTTATGCCAAGAAAATAAAAACAATAAATTAGGCTTAAATTTTTAGCTATTGGGCGTGGGAGAGATAGTAAGGTACCAAAACCATTTTTCATCTACCCTAACATCCCATCCATTACCAAAATATCTAAGCGAATTTTATTTTATTATACTTCCAAAAAAATTATAATGATAATAATATTTTTAATAAAACCTAAATATTTATTTCCTTAAAAAGTATAATGATACCAAATCTAAAAAAGGATCCCAAATAAATAAATAAAATATCTAAATAACTGAAAGTCCGTACTGTTAAATAAAAATGAAATAAAACCAATATTCATCTAACTGTCATAGTGAATTTAACTGTATCAATTTTTTATTAATATATTGGCGTATGAAATAAACAAACAAATTATTTTAACCTATGAGAATTATAATTTTATTTCAAGATATCTTGATTTTAATTTGTATTACTTAGGTTTTTTAGCTATTCATTTTAAAGAGCTGGGCTGAATTTTTGGCGTCATTAATTTTAGTCAATTACTTATTCTGAATTTGTTTATTTGGGCTTAGAGAACTAAATATCCGTCAATAATAAGCTGATTTATAAGAATAAAATGTTGCAACTCACTGCCAAATATTCGGTATCTATTAAATAGATCCTATTGAGCTTTAGATTTTTATCAGTCATTTTTATCTTAAAAATTAAATCGATGGTATTTTTAATTAATCAGGGTTTATTAGTATATCACAACCGAACATTTCCCATAATTTTAAAAAAAAATTCACAGTGAATAACAATAACTTCATTAATAATTCCACCTTATAAATAAAGTGTAATTTGTAACTCCTTCTATTAAAACTTCTGATATGTTAAATAATCTCCCAGATATTAAATTAGGCATGTTAAACCAATAAAATCACCATAAATACTAGTTATCAGAAAATTATTTAAGAATCTAAAAATTTTTAGGCTGAAGATTTTTTAAAATCAATATTTGAAATTTTTTCATATTATACCAGTTAAACTTTTATTAAAAAAAAGCAACAATCTTTTATTAATGTTTAGAGAGTATAAATAAACTACAATAATCTTAGAGAATTATACTAAACAAGATTTAAATCCGGGACTCAATAATTTTTTATTATAAAAAAACATGAATAGTCTTTTCATTAATCTCTGAAGAAATAATGGAATACCAGTTATATAATATTATAAATTAAATGCATTTAGACAAAATATAAATAATATGACATCAACTCTCAATAAGAATTTTTTTTTGATAAAAAAAATATATTTAACAAAGAAATATATTCAACATAGGCATTTTGTAAAATTTTATAGTGGAATTGAATTCAAATGAGATAATTAATCTGTTACTTTAATTTAATCGAAGTATTTTTTTTATAAAAATTATAAAATGTACCAACTAAGGGTGAAATACTTTGCCGTGGTTTAATGACTTAATGGTGTACTTTTCGAAGTACACTAAACTAAAATTTCACACAGCGTTGTACTATTCTTGGTTGGGAGTAGTGGATACATTTAATAGCGATTAGGAGGACATCAATTCCAGAGGAGAACCATATTGAATCTTGAGGAACCGATCGTTTAGCATAACTGAGAAATTGTCTATTTCACAAATCCAGAGTTAAACAGTCATAAGGATCTCAGCATCTAACAGCTATTTGTAGGTAAGAAATGTAGATCAATCACACATTTTTTTAGGAGATTGATTTTATTAACCATGTTATAAATAAGCACTGACTAGAAGCTCATTAGCTTAAATGAAATATTTTTCGTGAAACAAAGCTTAATTATTGGCTGTATGTAACCTCATTCATACACCAATTTAAGGAAATACCAGGGGGGGGGTGGTGGTAGGCTGCACTCTTTCCACATAGGTACGCAGCCGGTAGTCCTACAGAGGAACTTATTTTATTTAGAATAATATTCTTTTCTATTCGTATTTTTTATTTTTCTCATATTTTTTAGTGTATTTTTTAATGGCAATATCTTGCAATAAACTTACAATATACAAAAAAAAGATACAAATACATTTAATATCGGAATAGATTGGCATTAATATAAAAATAAAATTTTTTAATGGAAATTATTATTTATAAAAAGATTATCAATTTATTAATAGATTTAAATTTATAAAAATCTAGTAAAAATTAACCCAATTTCATAAAAAATTTATCGAAAGTTAATGATTTTTTTAAAAGAAATTATGGCTCTGACCCAAATTAAATATAAAAATATTAAATTAATGGATTAAAAAATCTAAAAAAGTTTTAATATATGAAAGCTTCATATTAAGTGGTTCTAACTAGCGGATATTTCTAAACTGAGAATAAATAAACAATAAAATAAAATGGGAAAAAAACCTATTAAGAATTATAAATAAGAATAGGCGATCAAAGCAATTGAAATTTTTATTTTTTGAAAAAATTCCAATAACGGACTGCTATTCCAGATAAATCAAAGTAAATTCACTTTTTAAATAGAAACCGAAATTTGAATAATGGTTGTATATATACATGTACATAAAAAAAAGAAAAAAGTTATCTATTTTGAAAAAAACTACTTTAATAAAAAAATCAGCGTAGTTGAAAATGATATATATTTTCAAAAAAATTACGATTTTTCAATGAAATGAGATCATTTCAAAGTAGATAAGGGGCTATAATATGTAAATTATTCAATCGATACCTTTAAAGGTGTTAAAAGCTCGACATTGGATATAATTTCAAATAAAACAAAATAGTTCCAATTTTTTCAAATTTTTTGAAAAAAATTACAATAATTGATAATAATGTTAAAAATCCACTAGAGATGTTATAAAATGTTTATTTTATACTAAGTAAGCTTTATTGAATAGTAAAATTTTATTTGAAAATAGGCACAATTTTCAAATAAGCGTAAATTTTTCAATTAAACGCGTTTTATTCAAAATGAATGGTTCTTTTCAAATTATTTAATTTGACCAATTTATAATAAATATCCGTCCATTTTCATGAAATTTATCAAAACTAACTCAAATTAACAAAGAGACGGGTTTTCTTACAATAATTCCATTTTTTATCAAAATAAAATTTTAAAGGTTTTGTTTAGATGTTTAAATTAATCTAGCTATCAAAAAATATTTATGTGTGCAATTAGAAATAAAGCGAGAATTTATTTGAGCCACATCAATATAATCATTATAACTTTGTTAGTCTTACAAATTTTATCTTCAGCAATTTGAAACCTTAAAGCATAACTTTCTGATAAAAAAATACTTATTTATATCATTTTATATTAGTCTTTTCATAAATTTTATTCATATAAATAGATTCGTAAATTACTGAATAAAAGATAAAAATAATTTTTTTGAATAAATAAAATAAAAACAAGGATATTTTAAAATAAAACCCACATTTAATTGATCCAAACTTTTAATTAAAACCAGAATATATTTACTATGTTCATATAATAAAAAAAATTAAAAGTATTAAGAATAAAAAATTATGTTTTTTTCGGATTTTTTTTCATATATTTTTAAGGAATTAGACTTTTAGGCCCTACATTAAAATATCAAAATCACAAATGCTTATCATTTTTTTTCTATCATTGAATACAAAAAATTTTAATTTTTAATCAGAAGATTTTAAATTACAATTTAGAAATTTTGACCAAATTTTATTCAAAAATTACAAATCATTATAAACCTATTAAAAGTTATTAAACTTGATAATTTGAAAAAAAAATTATATATTTTGAATAAAACGCTTTTAATTGAAAAATTTACGCTTATTTGAAAATGAGGCCTATTTTCAAATAAATTATAACTATTAAACATAACTTGCTTAGTATAAAATAAATTTATTATAACATTTCTAGTGGATTTTTAGCGCTATAGTCAATTATTGAAATAATTTTCGAAAAATTTGAAATAATTGGAACGGTTTTGTTTTATTTGAAAAAATACCAAATTTCGAGCTTTTAATATCTTTAAAGGTCTCAATTGCTCTGGTGGCCTAATATTATTAATATAATCATTATTAAACTATATGATTGTTTTTTCCCAATTATGAGAGGAAATACACTCTATTTTTAAACATAAATGAAAAAAAATAAATTATGGTTGGGTTTTGTTAAAATTTGATTATTCTCGTTGAGACATCAAATGAAACCATAGCCGATTTAAAGAAATAGCACTAGTATTAATATTCAATACTCTTATTTAATATAATTAAAAAAAATTCAAAGTTTTATCCTAAAATATATTTTATATTGTCGTAAATCAAATATTAGAGGCGATTTTTTGAATATTTTCGGAGATTGTATAATTTTTCGATTAAATTTAATAAATTTTGATGCTTCCGGGCTCTAATTTTTCTTTAATTAAAATTTAATGATGTTTAGAAGGCTGACTAAAAATCTAGGATGAGAGCTTCTGAGAAATCAAACTAAGGTGTGGCAGAGTAATTAACTTATCGAAATTTAGTCGAAAATTATATGGCTTAGGTTTTTTTACCAATACTAAGTGGTTTAAAAAATATTATTCATTTTCTACAATTATAAATAGAAGTGATTATATGTAAAAAAGGTGGATTTTGTTAAATTTATAATTTTTAGCATCAATAAGTTAAGTTTATTTAAAAGATTTCGCCTGATTAAAACCAGAAAAAAAAATTAATAATTTGTTCTAAGTTTAGTATGATCATAATTTCACAATATTATGGATTGGGGTGTAAATTTTTATCTGTATCTTAGCTCATATTTAAGATTTGTATAAAGTGAAGGATTTAATGTTTTTAAAGGTACTTGGGTAAAACATTTAGTGACATAAGTTCTTTATATTTTGATGAATAATGTATATATTCCAAAAAAATATAACTGGATTTTTTCAAAAATGAAAAAATAAACTTAAATTAATGTTTATAAATGACGGCTACATCTTTTAAATTTTATAATAAAAGGGATTGTTTAGAGAAATTAATTGCTCCAAACTAATTGAATTTCTGCTCTTTTTATTTATGATATTACTTTTTATTTATAATATAAATACCTTCTGGAGTAATAGATTTTCACAGAAAGATTTTTTTTAAGGAGGAGTTATTTAATATACACCATATTTTTGGCATATTTCCAAAAAATATTTAGGTCCCCAAAAAACTTAAAATTTTGGTTGGAAAGTGTTAATGGAGATTTTAGTTTTTGAAGAATTAATTTTTATTAACTATCAAATAGAGATTTTAATTTTTTAAATATTGTATATTTTAATTGAATTTATTAGAAATGTGCATTTTTTATAAGTAGAATTTTAATAAAATAAGTGGGCGAAATTATAATTGGGCAACTTTTTTGGGATGCGAAATCGCATATAAAATAATTGGGTGGTTGTAAAATTTTTAGTTAGCCCAATTTTACGATAGAGATAGTGTAAATTTGGTTAATTGGGTGGTTGTTAAAATGTGTAGTATGTAAATTAGGTAACACTTTAAATAACAGATAAGCCGATTGAAGGGTTTAAAAAGATTTAAATGCGGTTGTTTGAATTTCTCGGTTTTTGAGTACTGAATAATGGTGTGATACCAACCATAAAGAGTGCTTGTTGTTGTTTAGTAGTTCGTCCCACGAACTACAACTAACTAAATACTAATTAACTAAATATTTATAAGTGATCAATCTTTATTAGTATAAATTTATAATGAGAAGAGACACCAGGATTCAAAGAATCTTGTCTCACAAGACTATATAAACTAATGCTCTATAATGGGGTTAAAAATATCAATATAATTAACCAATAAGCATTAATATCCTATCATGTACAAATTATTAACTGAATTCCAAACAAAGTGCAACATTTCCATATTTGCACTTCACAGTATTTAAAGTGTTATGTGTGCCAATTGTGTGGTAACGGAAATGGTAAATATGTTTATCGGGAAATAAGTTAAATCTTAATAAGGTATAAATAGTAGGTGAAGTGACAGTTAGATCAAATAATAATATGTGTATATTATTGTCTCAAAAATTTATGAATATTTAAAAAGAAATATTTTGTAATTTTTTTCTAAATAAACCTTTATTTCTAAATTTTATATTTGAAAAACGAAATTTTGTCTTTTTAAAGCAAAAATTATATGAAAGTTTTATATGTATGCAATTACCGATTATGATCTTATTAATAAATATCACCTGAATTAAATTTTTTCTTTTTCAATATTATGTTTCAAAATTGATTTCGTGGCTTTTTTAAAGAATTTTTAAATCTTACTTTCATAAAATAATATTATAATAAATATATTCTCAGTGTAAAATAAACAACCGATTTTTTTTGGCAGTAAATAGGCCCTTTCATTATTTTTTATATTAATAAAGAAACGGTGTATTACATGGTTGTTTCTATGGTTTATGAAATTTATTATAGGGTTAATTGCAAAAATAATATAGATTTTGAAAATATTCACAAAAGCATTCAAATTTTCAAAATATTTTCGAAATAATTTTAAAACTATTCAATTTAATTAATTTGATTTCAAATAGGCAAATAAAAACTATTACTGTTAAAGAAATGTAAAAAATAAAACTCATAGATCTAAAATTCATGTCTCATTGTCATTTTTATTATCAAGTCGCCTAAACTATATTCTCTAAATGAATTCCAACTTTGTACTTATTTTTCTCTAGAAAAAGAAAATTTTCCTTTATTTTGGGGTTAAAGTTTTGATATAGCATATCAAAGTATATCATGCTGTTTTTGCTATTTGATAAAATATATTTAATAGAGATTTAGAATTTTTTATCAGCGAAATTGGTGATTTAAAGCTTTTTAGCCGTATATTTCTTCTTCTAAATAAATAAGAAGAGTAATTCACCTTTCAATTTTTAAATATTTGTATCTAAAATATTCATTTAAATTAAAATAGGATAATCAATTAAGAAATGACAATGGGGTTGTGTAATTATTACAGTGTAAATTATCTGAGGACCTCAGTACTGGAGAAAAATTACAATGTTTTAAAAAAAATTATGTAAGTTTTTATAGAAAATATTTATCTGAGTTTTAATATTGTAGTATGGTTAGTAGATATGTTATAAAAAATTATGAAAGTATTATTTTTTACAGAAAATGTCTTTTTTTGTTTTTTTGTTTTTTTAGCTAAATTTGAATGCTAAGAAAAAGCTAAGTATGAAATAATTTTTCTCTCAGCCTTAGGTTTCCACATTTTAAATTCACTGTTATTATTTCATAATAAATTGAAGAATTAATTTTTTTAATGATGAATATATACATCAAAACTAGTAGCATGAGATATACATGTCAATTTTTTAAAAAAAACCCCAATTATAACATTAAATTCACATTATACAATCAATTTTTAAATATGGACATATTATAAATTTATGTTTTTCTGACATTTAGTATATTTAAATTAATTATATTAGAATTAATTAAATCCTTCTGTACTCAATAAATTAGTGATCTTATTAAATTAAAATATTATGGAATTTAATTGAAAATATTATGTGAAAATGAAAAACATAGTATAAGGTGGAGATTGGGGGGTTTTAATAATTTACAGACCTAGATAAAGCTTTAAAAAATAAAAAAATAGACTAAAAAAACAAAAACCATACACTAATGTGTATGAGAGATTAAGAGTAATTTTTCGATAAATTTTAATATTTTTTTAGAGCTTAATAGTTGTTTTTTTAAAACATCCAAATGGAATTAAAAAACGACATAACAAAAATTTAATCCCAAAAAAATATGGACTTTTCTTTTTCTGGAAAAAATAAGGAATAAGTTGAAATATATTTCGAGAATATATTTTGGGCCAATTGATAATAAAAATGACAATGTGCCATTAATTTTTGATCTATGGGCTGTCTTATTATTGTTTTTTAAACAAAACTAGATTTTAATTGACTATTTGAAACGATGTAAATTAATTTGACTGGTTTTGAAAATGTTTCAAAATTTTGATTTTTTTTTTAAAATATTATAAAACCTTGACAATTTTTGTAATTTTATATTTATTATATAGAAATATTTTATTACGTATAAATTATGACTTAAATTTAAAACTCCTTAGCTCAATTAAAGATTTTGAGAAGTTTACTAATATAAGTTTAAGAGCCCAAAAAAAATATGTTATTGTATAATCTGGTTAAGTTTCTTTAGAAATTAAAATATATCTATTAAATTTATATTTTATTCAAATTTTGTTAAATCTATTATCAAAACTGCCATATATTAATATATAATAATATAAATAAATATAAAACAGTTTTATTATCAAAATTTCTAATTTTAATTAAAATATCCTTTTAATTGCATGTAAAGCGACCTTAATCTATACATTTTATTCATTTTTCATAAATAAATCGTAAATAAAATTTGCAAAACCATTAATTAAATTAAATAAACTAATTAAAAACTCTTTATGTAGTAGAAACTGCTATAAAATTCTTCTGTTATTTCAGTTATTTTAAAAAAAATTTATAATTCAGTTGTAAGTGTCTTATTTACCCTTTATATAAAAATAATGCAAATTGGAATTATTAATAGGAAAAAAGTGGGTATGCACTTATTTATTATGTAATATATCCGCTATTATAATAGAGTGATCTTATCTGGGTATTAAGTTATTAATAATTTATTTTAATCATTATTAAAACCTCTTAACACCTAAGAGTGAAATAAGTGCCGTGGTTTGGGGACTTAATAGTGTACTTTTCGAAGTACACTAAACTAAAATTTCACAAATTTTTGTACTATTCTTATTTGGGAGTAGTGGAGACAGTGCACAGCAATTTAGAGGATAGCGATTCCAGAGAAGGAACATCTAGAAACCGGAGTAACCGATATTTTAGCACAGCTGAGACATATTCTAGTGCAAAAGCACAGCATTCGACAATCAGACGGATCTCGGCGTCTAACAGCTATTTTTAGGATAGCCATATCGATCAAACCCACGTTTGGGTAAGAGTCTAATTACATTAACCCTGTTAGATGTAGGCTCTGACTAGGAGCTCAGTAGTTTCAATGGAATATTTTTCATCGAAAAAGAGCTTAATTCTTGACTGCATGTAACCTCAGTCATCCAGCCCACTTCAAGCAATGTCAGGGAGGGGGGGTCTTTCGGTTGTTATATTGCAACACTTTCCCAAAGGTAAGCATTCGGCAATCCGGCGGAGGAGTTTATTGTAGTTAGGATAATATTCTTTTCTATACACCTTATTATTTTTTTCATATTTTTTTAGTATAGTTTTTAATGACGTTATCTTACAATAAAATTCCATGATAAAAAAAAAGATTAAAATATCTAAAACCAACCGAAATACATGCATAGACTAATCTAAAAAAAAAAATTAAATTAATTCTTCTGTAATATAACTATATAATAATTTAATTTCTTTATTCAGAGCATAAAATTTTCTCTAAATGTTTTCTTTTAGGGTTTTATGAAATTATTTTTTTAGATAATAACTAAATAAATTGTAAGTTAAAACATAAATAATGCTTTTTCGACAATTTTTATCAAATTATAGCAAAATAAATTTCAATAACATGATTTATACAAGTTTAATAATATTTAATTAATAAAACAAGTTTTAATCGCATATAAAACACCAATATCAAATAAATTAAAAAAAATTTATGAGAGAGAAAATTATTAAGAAAAATAGAAGTGATAAATAATTTTAACACGGAGACTCACTAATAAAATTTTAATTTAGTTAAAAATTATTAATTACACATATCTTCACTTTCTAGAATTTTAGATAAATATTTCTTTTCTGGATTCTTACCTTATTTTAAAAAAATTCATTTAATTTGAAATAATTTTATATAATAATTTTTAATTGATTCAAATTTTTGATTTAACATTTCATAATTTTTAAATTAATAGAATTTAAACTTAATATTTACAAAGCCCTAAACAAAAATAGAATTCGAAAAAACCCAAAATTTAATAAATTCTTTTCTGAATGTGCTAAAAAAAATAATCCCAATAAGCTGTATGGAAACACTCGGAAGAATATTTAGGGGAAAAAATTAATATTTTTTATTAAAAAACGAGCTAAATTTTACAAATATAATTTTTTTTACGATTTTTTACCATAAAACATAAATTTTTATATATTTATCAATTATTTAGAATCCAATTATTCTCATATCAATAAAAAAAAGTTTGGGTGCAAAACTTATAATAAATTAAAAAAAGAGTATCATATGAGGATCAAATGTAAAATTTCCATTCTTTAAACTCATTTTTTAGAATATTGGATATTATTTAGCTCTGGTTAAAAATAATCATCGAAAAAATTACCATCAAATATACATAATTTTTATCAAAAGATTAAAAGATAGGATCATATACTATATTTCAATTCAGTTAAAGTATGGAAATTTTTTCCAATGGGTTTATTATTTAAAATTAATAAATGATTTAAAATAATCAAAAAAAATTGTATAAGAAAAAAAATCAATTATCAACACTCCTAGTATAGAGACATAATATACTTAAAAATTTTAAATTTAATATATAGAACAGAAAATTATATTTAATTTAAAAGTTTTTTTTTTATATACTATAAACTTTCATACCATTTCCCCAAATTTAGAATAAAATTCCTGTTTATTTAAATTTATATTTTTTACTGATTAAAAAAAAAGGGAAATTTTTTTTTTTGAAGAATTAAATATATTTAGCTGTTTTAAATAATAATATTGATAATAAAAACCAGAAATATTGACAATAAAAATGAAAATATCGTAAGAATTACAATAAATATTTTTAAATATTTATAAAGTATAGGTAATTAAAAGTGTTAGATCAAGATATTGCAACCAAATAATTTAAAAGAAGGGGGGATAGAAAAATAAAAAAACGGAGTTTTATAAAAAAAAGATTTTATTTTATTTTTTAAATCATCTCTTTTATACATAAAATGATTTAGGAATCATTGAAAAATTTTTATATGAAATTCTTAATATTCAAAAATAAATCCCATAATCTCATATTTTATTCGGCGTTTAGTCAAATAAACTGAGTGAAAAAAAAAGAAAGTTAGTTTATAAAAACTATTTAAGTGATAAAACTTTATCTGCTGAATTAACAGATTATATATTAAATTATTAAGAACAATAAAATTCATCTTTAAGCATCTTTATCTTGAGTAAAAACATCAAAAAATATCAATAATTTAAAAATCATGAAATCTTCAAAAAAAAAATAATATGATTTATTTTTTGATAAATTCAAGCGGTGATTTTAAAAAGAATGTCATCAAATTAAACATAATTCCAATATAATACAACCAATAGTGTAAAAAAAATTACACAAAATATTAAAATTTTAATGAGTTTAAATTTAATATAAATATATAATATGGCATACCATTATATATTCATAAATTTTACATGAAATAGATTTTTTTTAGTAAAAATACTTATTATAATGATCCTTTTCTTATTATATTAAAACACTAAATTTAAAAAATAATAATTGGCATAAATCTAAATATCATATTTTTATCAATTTTGAAAACTATGTATATATCAAATAAAAATTTTAAAAAAATAAATCTAATTATACCACTTTCAAAAAAAAGATAGCATAATATAACTTGTAAATTTTTTATCTAATTCTCTTAAAATAAATATTGAAGTCGATTAAATCAAGAATATATAATCTGTAAAAATTGAAATGTTTTCAAATTTGTTTTATAAGATCGGAATGACCAAAAGATGAGTTGGATAAGAATTAGCAGAATTTTGCTATAAATTGAAGAAAATTGGTATTTTATTAACATGAAAGTTAAAAATTTTAATTTGTGAAATAGGGGATTGAAATTTTTTAGAATTCGTAACATTTTTTTTATATAGTTTAACTATTTTTTCGGAAAAAAAATTGTTGTAGGAATTTTCAATTTTTTATTAAAAAGGTACATTTTGAAAGGGCTAGTAATTTATTTTTTTGGTTTCGATAAAGATTAAATTAATTGAGACCAATCCTTAACACAACTTAGGAGATTTCAAAAATATCTAATTATTTGGAATCGAGAAAATGAATTTTTTTAAAGATTAAGTTTAATAAGCTAGTCAGCTTAGTCAAAAAACATTCAATTCATATTAAAAAATTCATTTTATCTTTTATCAGTCAAATAGGAAATTGAAGGTCAAATTAATAAATGTTAGTCGATTTAGCCAAATTAAAAATTTAAACCTGTATAACTGACATTAATTAGAAAAAAAATTTATCCCTCCATATTTTTTAATAAAAAAGTATTCTATATATAATAAAAATTGGGTAATTGAGATCTATTCTTTTTGATTTTATAAGAAATATATTGATTATGAGTCAACCATTTTATCACATTTGTAATTTAAAGTTTATATATTCTTTGCCGGGAGAATATCAGTTGACTTAAAAAATTATATCGATAAAAAAAACAGTCATTTTTATTCAAATTAGATTCTACATTGATAGAAGAATATAAATAACCTGGAAAAATTTTATCTTTTAAAATACGAAAAAAAAAATTTTTTGACCGATTTACCGACCATATTTTCTAAATCGATGGATATTAACTAATATACCGTTATTATCTAGTTTGCTTCAAAAAAGATGCAACATATACTGTGAGATAAATTGTGATCAGTAAATACATAAAAGATACCTTGAACCAATCCCCATGAGATATGGAGCTGCTAGAGCGACAGAGGGGAGTCAGGTGAAAATCTTTTGAAAATTTTTCACTTTTTTTAAATTTTAAAATTAGTTTTTAGAACTTTAAAATAAATTTCCCATGAAAAAATGATAAAATTATAATAGTGAAAATTCTGAATTTTATCTATTAAGCTTTTTTAAATTTTGGCTTATTGATAATATATTAAATTAGAACTTATAAATATCAAAAAATTGATAAAATAAATCATAATATATTAAATTAGAACTTATAAATATCAAAAAATTGATAAAATAAATCATAATATATTTTCAATTATCCCTTAAACACGTCATCTAAGCAATTTACAACACATATTTTTAAAAAAAATAAAAAAAATAATTTAATAGGATTATAAAAGCAAAAAATTGTTTATTATAACCCATTTTTTAATTGAAAGTTTATTAATTAGAATTAAGCATCAAAAAATGAATAATTATTAATTATTTTGGGCTAATAATATTTGAAGGGATTTTAAACAACTTCTCTGGTCCCCCCGATCTTGCAAATATATATTTAAAGACATAGAAATGATCATTTTAAAAAAATTAGAAAAAATTAAAGCCCAAAAAGTCATGTTAAAATCTGTAATAATATTTTAAAGCCAAAAAAAGATACTTTTGAATTCAATTTTTTTTTAAAAAAAACTCAGCTTAATGATCCTATGAAAGTAAATCGATTAAATTATTATATTTTTCTTACATGAAAACAATATAGAACTCGATAAAAAGTAAATAAATTTAGATAAAAGTTTTATAAAAGTTTAATTGATTCAGAAATAAACCTCGACATTGATCTTTTTTGAAGCTTAAATGGTTCAGTTTCACTGCGATTTTTTTCAATTTGGTTGAAAATACATTAATAATTATCTTATTAATATACAAATGGTATGAAATTCATCAGTAAATTTAAGAAAATTCTTCTGAACTATTTTTTTGAGCTACCAGCGTGGCGATAGATTTTTTACCCCCCCCCCCGTCTCACCTTTAGAGTCCTCTATAGTCCACTCATATTGATAAAAATCAGATTAATGACACTAGCTTATTAAAAATAATTTTTCTTTTCCAAAAATTTTTTAACACTAAAAATTTATACAAATACTCATTTATACTCCGTAAAAGATAGAAAAACATTGTTTCGGGTATTTTATTTCCGAGATAAACCAAAAAAAAAAAAAAAAATTATCAATTATTTTAAAAGTTTTTTAGATAATTATGTCTCTAGAATAGGCTTATTAGATTTTTTTCTCATTTTGTAGAGGTCTAATTGTTAATTTTCGAACATTTTTCCAATTTATATTAAACTTACGGAATTTTTTATAAGACAAACCAAGACCTTTTGCGCTATTGAATATCTTTTTTTTAAAAAAAAATAGCAAATTATATTTCTGTTTAATAAAATTAACCAATGTTGAAATATTTTTTGAGCTATTTTGATTTCCCCATCACTTATGTACTCATACGGTATCGATGAAGGCTATTAATCAAGTAGGAAATCCAAGCTTGTGAATTTTTCTATTTGATAAATTAACACCCACGGAATAGACCAGTTTAAAAAAAAAAAAAACATAAACATAAACAGCCCATTTCTAAGACTTTCTATATCAATATATTTTTTTAAGCTTGAAAATAAATTTGCACTTTATCTATTCAATTTGTGTTGGATTAGTTTAAAAATCACAAATACTAAATTTTCCGTCGCCGTAACATCTAATAGGTATCAATACAGAGTGTTATGTTTTAATTTTATTGCGTTCGGCTTGTATTTCCTATATAAAAATTTATAATTACCAAAAATAACATTCTAAACTTTATATTAATTCTAATTTAACTGTTACAGTCAATATTCGTTAAACCCCCATCCTAGACACTAAAATTTTTGTAAAATTTTCAGAATTAGACCCTGATAAATAAAAAAATGACTTATTTTTTAGCCAATTACGAAAATACCGTAATTAAACTAGTTTTTTTTCATTTTTCGGTTACTGGATTGATTAGAAACCGATTTTAATGAATTTTAAAATAACCCTGGTGTATCTAATATTTCCATTGCAGTATATGCTAATGGCAGTCGAAATAATTTTTTCTATTCATGATATATAAACTCATTCTACCCTCTTGAAAATATCACAGGTAAAAAATTTGTGAAAATTTGGTGATTCCAGGAGTTCTTACCACACAACGCATATATATTTAAATTCGTGGGTTACTTCATCCCCTATTCTTAATATTATTCTAGGTGAATTATGTAGACTATAAATAAAATTATAAATCCTTCTGTAGATCACCATATTAATCAGTTTATACATGAGCGCAATGTGCAGGGCAAGGTAATACGCTTTAGAAAAATCAACAATTTTTATCCGCTCTTCTAAGCCCGTAATTTTCCTCTTCTTTACAATCTCATACAAAATTTTAACCTGAGAGAGGAATTTCTCTCTATTTCCAAATTATCTTTGTTCTTTTTAAATTATTTATATTTCTCACTTATTTATGAAAGTTTATTGGCTAAATTTTTTGCCAATATTTTTAAAAACGTAGGTATAAGCGAGATACTATGGTAATTTTTTGGGTCTTGAAGATTTCCTTTTTTGGGAACCGGTACCACTATGCTGGTCGACATTATTTCAGGAATGTATCCAGTGTGCCAGATCTTCCTTAAAATTTTAAAGATTATCTTGGCCATATTTGAAGTAGGCAAAGTTTCGGATTTAACCAATTTCCATACCTCATTGGGGATTCGATCAACCCCGGAAGCTTTATTATTTGGTATTTCTTTTAGAGCAGAGGTTATTTCTGACCAATTTATTGGTTCATCACATTCTGGGAAGGGATCTATGTCAAATTTCAGCATCGGTTCACACTTATCAGTAGTTCTACTGTTCCCAGTTATATC
>LSSL01000654.1:6743-17312 GCA_001953115.1 Smittium mucronatum | reverse complement strand
GCCCGATATCACCGATTCTGTTTGATTTCTATATCAACGATATTTTCCAGAATGTCCCAGGATTATTAGTACCTGGCCTATTAGAACGAGTTCCTGGGCTACTGTTCGCAGACGACGCGGTAGTACTGGCTGATTCTGCAGAAAATCTCCAAATTTCTTTGGATGCAATTACTGAGTGGTCAGACACCTGGGAAATGTCCATTAATGCAGAAAAATGCGGAATAATGGCAGTTATTTGCAATTATAGAACTAAAATGACTATTAACCCCCCCCCCCATCTTTTATAAGCTTTTTAAATGTCGAATAGAAAAACACCAAAAAGTAAAAAAAGAATTTATTTCTCTTTTATTTAAATCGTGATCTCGATTTTCAAGGATCTGAAAAGAGTAGGCCAAGATTGTGATATCAAAGACTCTTTCATGAAAATCATAGAAATGGAATAATTATCAGATTCTAAAATCTTCTGCATTTTGTGCCTAATCTTAAATTCCAAACTTGTGATGCGATTTATTTGACTTCATGATAAGGAACAGAATGGGGTTAAAGTGATGATCAATCTATACGTGAAGTATATAGAGGGTATTTAGAATAGCTGTCAGTGGATAGCTCTAATCAGAATAGTATTAATAATAATTCTCGGAACATCTTCACCTGATAAAATTCTGTTTAGAGAATCTAAATCTCAAATATCCAAATTTAAATATATCATCTTAAATGATTTCCCGTAAAAAAAAATCTAAAATACTTGTACATGGAACTTTTTTCATATTCAGAATATTATGTTAAAAAAACTAAATGGAATAACACCGAATTAAGATCTTAGAGCTTGAAATTTGGTGGGTTTAAATCAACCAGTGTTGGCTTTACTGAGGGCTGCACTTTTAATTTCTCCATTTTACTCAAGGCTGGTTAAGGGTTTGAAATTTACCCTTCTCGGAAACTAAAAAAAGAGACTGAAAATCGAACTAAAGCCAACTATATTTCTATTGAAAAAAGGCAAAATTCTGATAATTGATTTTTCTAATACTATCTTAGTCAAGATAATCATAATTTGATACGCTTCCTTATTACTTGGAAGAAAATCAACCAATATGAACTAGAAGTTTTGTGTCATCTATCCATAAAATTTCCCTTGAACCAATGTGAAGTGGGAACGGAGCCGCTAGAGCGACAGATGGAGGTGGATTGAAACTTTAATTATTTTTTCCTTTTATTGTATTTTTACTTTAGTTTTTTCTAATATTTAAATATTATAAATAAATCCCCTATAAAAAAAATCCATAAAAGTGAAAATTTTCAAGAAAAAGCTATATATTACAGAAAAAAAACTTAAAAACTCAATCATCGCAAAATAATAAATTTTTAAGGTACCAGAGAGATTAAGACTAAAATAAAAAATATTAAGCTTAAAATAAAAAAAAACAATTAAGAATAAAGAGGAGGAAAAAAATAATCAAATTTTAAAAATTTGAATACTCTGGGAAGGATAAAAAAAAATCAGTTAAAACCAGACAATAATAATAAAAAGAGAAACTCGGTTTGGAATTTAATGATGAAAAGATAAAAAAAAGCGATAAACGGATATTAATCCTAGAAGCCAGAGAAAACATCATAATATACCTTTAGAGCTTCGAAAAGTGTATGACATCATTGATAAAAAAGGGGCTTTATTAAGCCAAAATAAAGTTTCAAAATATGATAAGAATAGGATTATCAATAGATTCAAACTTCTAAGTCTGTTAAATGAAAAAATGACGCTCAGAAATACAAAATATGTTAGATTTATGAATCGATTCCGTATTAAAATGCATAGTCTAATATATTCAATTTAGTAGGAATAAGAAATATATATAAAAAATAAGTATCCTAAAAAATCCTGAATAATTCATCCTGTAAAATGACCAAAATAATAGGAAGATGGGAAGTTATAAATTATGGAAAATCCCTATTAGTTTTAAAGCGCAGAAAATAAAGGTTAAGAAATATTTATTGAGAAATAAATCAAAGATACCACTAATTGATTGCTAAGTGAATATCCTAAAAAGTGGTTAGATACTGTATGACAACCTTGATTTCGAAAAAAAAAATCAGTGAGTTCTTACAAGCGATGGAATCGAAAGCTGGTAGAAAAACTTCTGATTATTAAATTACCGAATCGAACTAGAGGATAATTATTTCTGTGTTTTCATAAATGAAAAATTACTGGATAGTGAATTTTCTTTAAAAAAATTACAGCAAAAAATTGGAATAGAACGGCACGATCATGTAAACTCGTATTCCAAGGCCGCTAAACTGAGAAAATGCCATGAATTTCATATTAATATTGGGAGCTATTATTTGACCTTTTGTTAAAAAATCAAAGCGGTGACCCCAGCTTAATAGTAAAAAAACAAACTTACCAAAATATAGGCACATCAAGGAAATTCTATAAATTTTTAGCGTCTTAGTAAAAAATACATAATTATTATAATGGATGTTTACAAAGTACAAAAAAAAAAAGGTTCTCGGGCTCCAATAAAGAAAATTTAGCCTAAAATTACGCCTGAAAATGCGCGAATATTCTTTGATCAATTCAAAATCGCATTTAAGGCACCTCAGACGAGGATATTCTATTTATGTAAAAAAATGGTCTTATCATCTGGTATTTACGCTAACCTCTTCACTGATTGACCGCAAAAATATTTTTATAATGACCTATGGTACTCTGAAGTTATTTTATTTATGTTAATATTCCGCATCCCTCATCATGGAAAGAAAAAAATAAAGCCTAAAAACAAATACCTGAAAGAGAAATAGTTGAAATCGAAACAATTACATTAATATTCCTCGGATAATTTAACACGTATATTAAAAATATAATGTATTTTTTAAATAAAAATGGAATATTTCTGTAAAGAATAAAGATCTCCATTTTTTTCGGCCTAAGACAAACAGGCTAAAGATTAGTTGATTTTTTGATGATATCTACTAAAGTGGAATCAGTAATAGGATACTTTACGGAAAATTTATCAAATAAATTGGTATTACTAACCATATTTCTTCCTTAACTGAATGGGGGTATAAACAGCATGATCAGATAATAACCTTTCTCAAAAATTTGTAACCGAAAAACCGGAAATATAGAACCAAAATTCTTATTTCATAATAAATTTGTAATTTTTGCTGAAACTGGAAAAAACATAGAAACCTCGGCCAAAAAAGTTTCTGAATATATCTGGGAGGTTTGAAGATAATTTAAAACGGTGAATTCATTTTCATCGAATTTCAGCATAATTATATTACCAAATATTTTTTTGATAAAAATTGACTGAAGAAATATTTGTAAAAATGGAAAAATAGATCAGAAATTATACAAAGAATATTTCTAAATGACATAGGATTTCATAAAAGCAATAACTGGAAACTGGAAAAATAACAGAAAAAATTATTCACTTAAATCATATGACAATATACTCGAAAAATCCAAAACAACCAAGTTCGTGACTAAAATGGCAGTTGGGTAGATTTAAATGTTCTAATTTTAACGAAAAAGCTTCCAAAAAAACAAGGAGCAAATAACTGAAAAGACAGCTAGGGCTGAAGTGTGGGTAAACCACTTTGAAAAGGCTTTAAAAGAAATAATCGAAAAAGCCGAAGATCTAAAAAATAGCCTAAAATAAACATAAGAAAGATGTTTTTTTAAAAAATTGAAATAAAGAAGTAGCTTGGCGCAAAATAAAAATTAATTCTACAAAAATTCTACGTTCAATTTATCCTAGCGTGGTATTTCCGATTCCTAAAAAAAATTCCTAAGAGACTTAAAAAACCTTCGAGTAATATCACAGTTACCAACTACGGAAAAGATTTATTAAAAAATATATGCTATAAGACTAAATAATATCGACAAAAAACAAATTATCATTTAAAAACAACAAACTGTATTTATGATAAGAGAAGGATGTAATCAATATGAAACAACTTTTTTAAAAATGGTTTGAAGTCAGAAAAAAAGAACGTGGACTTGATAGGCTTATATATTTTTTCAAATCTTACAACAGGTATCAAAATCAAAAGCAGCTGTATAAATCCAGGTATTTTTTGTTGAGGGCAGCTGATCGAAAGTTACAAAATAAGTATATTAATACCGATAAACGTATGCACGAATATGTAATAGTAAGTTGAAACCCGTAGAATATAATTTCAACTTGAATTAAAGTTTTTATGTCTCACCAGTATTTTTATCAAGGAACTGATGAAAAGTATAGCCTATGTTAATTAAACTATATTTTACTTAAAAACTACTGCACTAATTTTTTTTGGAGATGCGGAGGATTTTTCGAATATGTAGTAAATTTTTGGATAGAACTGGAAATTTTTATTATATAGCCTAAAATACGTGAAGTGAAAAACATTCATATTAATTTGGATTTATTGGGGTGACTAACCATACAAATATACTGTTAAACGTTAAATATGATGTTTAAATTGGGTTCAGGAGTTCAAATATAATTTTTTGATGTTCAAAAAAAAATGAAGCATTCAGTCAGCTTTTTAAATGAAAAAAAATGACAAAAATATTTTAATTAAATACGCTATTTACTTATATTATAAATATTAAGATCGGAATCAGAACTGTTATAATAAAAAAAGTCTTGGAGCCAATATCCAGTTACGTTAGCGAGCTTTTTGGGATGTCATCTTTGAGAATTCAAAAATTAAAGAAGGTGAAATATGTCATTTAACATTTATTTGCTGTTGTGGAAAAGCTAAAGCACTGATAAGGCTACATAAATAAGTTATGGTGAGACTAATAAGGATCCTCATTGTGTTTTCGAGAGAAATATTGAATATAAAATGAAAATTTTTCAATAAATTTATTGAATAACCGATTAAACTCCACTGAAAAGCAAAATATACAATTTTATAAGTGGTAAAATGCGTTGGACTAAAATTTTAACTGAAGGAATCAAATATGGAGCTGCTCTCAAATTAATGGGAAATCGGGTTGAACAAAGTGAACAAAATAAAATCATTTCGGATATTAAAAAAAATAATCTGGGGTTACTAAGTAGTTGGATGAGACTCAAGTAGATATATCTAGGATATTATCCCATGTTTTAGATCATAGGAAAAATAAAATTTGGAAAAATTATGTATGCGAAAATAATAGCGGAGAACTGATTAATCAATCCTAAATACAATTTTTTTGTTCATTATTCAACACCAATACACCTGGAAAACTTTAAAAAATGACCCTGAGCTACCAAAAATGTACTATTCAGTTATCCAAACTCATAACTTTTATTTCAGCGATCAATAAAACTAAAATTTACCCATCTGAGCTGGATATAAGTTCCTTGGCTAGTTCATAGGAGGGAGTGGGGTGTTAAAATATTTACAAAAAATTCCCCTAAATAGCAGGTGCATTTATATTGTAACTTTTTTTATATTAAACGAATCGCTCTATCAGAATTATTTGTTTTTCATACTCCTATATTGGTGTAGTTTGAGACCCCCCCCCCTTATACAATGCCCAAAGGCTATGAGAGACCGTATTTACAGTGGATTTTTTGAGTATATCTTAATTTTATAAATATATTTTATGAAAATATTTATTTCAGTAAATTATATTAAAAAAACAAGTGTTTTTTGGATTAGCGTAATCAATAAAATTGATTTTTATATAATATTATTTTATTTTTCGAAAAAAATATAATATTTTTTATGTATTATTGCGCAAAATTTTCCTCAAATTTGGGAAATTTTTCACTCTTATGTGAAGATGATACTTATTTATTCATATTAAGTTACCAGTGAAAAAAGTGTACATTTCAATAATAAGAATTTTCGACAAATAAAATTAATATTTTTTTAAAATAATTTTTCAATATTAATTTATGAAATTGTTTAATTTTACATTAGTTAAAATGGTATAAACCAAAAAAAAGATTTGATTAGACATATATTGAAATGACGGCATTATATTAGCAAATATTTATCTGTATCAATAAAATTATTTAATTTTAATAAAATACTATTTATCAATATAACACTGTTTTTTGATAAAATAAAATTATCTATATTGAAATCTGCTTAGAGAAATATATATATCGATTATTTCAAATCGATTATTTTGACCGAATAAAACAAAAATTATCAAAATAAAACGATTTTTTGAAAGATAATTATAATATTTTAAAGTGAAATCAGTGATATAATCCATAATTCAAAAAAATAAATTGATTTTGATTTTGATTTTTTTTCTCAAATTATATTCAAGGACTTTTTAAGTTAGCGCTTAAATTTAATATTTAGACCATTTAGACTTATTTATTTCCTTCTTTAAACGTTTCTAGACTAAAAAGGCGTATATCGATTACATTAAAACATAAGACGGAAAGAATAAATATAATTATTTAAAAAAAATTGGAAAATTTTCGATTCATTGAGAATGATATTACATCTTAAATTCATAATTTAATTTTGAATAATATTCTTTTTAATTAAATGGTTATTTTCAAAGTCGATATTCCAAAAAATGATATTATACCTTTATTAATGTTATCAAAAAATAATGTTGCATACTAAATAAATAAGTAATGACCTAAACATTGATTTATTAATTAATAACAATGTAGTGTTTTTAAATTATTTTTCCTAAAGTTTTAAATGGTTTACATAATAAATAAAACGCAGTTTTTTCACTGCTAGTATATCAATGCATTTTCACAATTTTTATCTATTTTGGTTAAAAAATAATATTTAAAGTAAACACTAAATTATTTTCTAAGCAGATTTCAACATAGATAATCCATTTTTATCGAAAAAAACAGGGTTATATTGATAAATAGTAGTTTATTTTAATTAAATAATTATATTGAAACAGATAAATTTTCGCTAATATAATGAAATTATTTCAATATGTGTCTAATAAACTCTTTTTTTTTGGTTTATACCATTTTAACTAATGTAAAATCAAAAGGTTTCATAAATTAATATTGAAGAGTTATTTTTATTTGATAAAAATTAATACTATTTAAATATATACACTTATCGCACCGGTATCCTATTTATCGGCTGAGAATAAATTAAACTAAAATCCCCGAATAAATAAAAGTTTAAAAAAAGAGATTGATTTTTTAATAAATTATCATTAACTAGAAAAAAATATTTTAAATTCAAATCAAAAGTTATCACTGGATATTTTTTTGAATTCAAAATGGTTTCAGAGCCTTTTGATTTCTTTTATTCATCTAATTGTTGTGATTTGAAAATAACTATTTTTAATGACCAGTAAAATTTTCGAAGGCGTATTTTTAAATTTTCTTTTATGTTTCTGCTACATTATACACAAATTTTCTCCATGATTTACATTTCATCAAATATGAATCGATTTGATGAAATTTTCAACAAATGAAAAAATTATGGATGGGAATCGGTAAAAACTCTTTTTATCTTATATATTCTTATTCGCAATCAAAGAAGCCACTAAAAAACATAAAAAAATGCCTAATTATGCGAATTTTAAAATAATATCACGACTTTTCAAAAAAAAAATCCATAAAGAATATTTTAATTCTTTTAAAAGTATTCTGATAGAATTAAGATGCATATTTATTTAAATTTTATTGTAGGAAAAAATAAATAATTTTTTTCAATCCAAATTATTGGATCCCATGCACATAAGTGCTAAACTTATTACGAAAATATGTAATTTGAACATAATTTTTTTTATGAAGGCATTTTTATAAATGAGTTAGGATGGATTTTCAACAAGATAAATTTTAAATTTGACCAAAATACTTGGGAAAAACACTTTTGGACTATTTTTATCTGTATTAAAACCGTATAGCTCTTTTAAATATATATTAATTCTTAAATAAGATAATTTTTTTAATTCAGAATCTACAATTTATTTTAAAAAATCTACGAAAATAAAATATTCATCTTCTAATCCAAAAATTATCTTGTTAAATATTAGACAAATCCTAATTTTTTCGGGACTTCGTTCCGGCCTAAACGAGGAATTTCCTGAGGATAATTTCCCTAAATATTTGAACTAAAAAATTCATTAAAGAGCAGAATGGTGTTTAATAGACTTTTAAATCAAAATAAATATATGATTATATCTCGGTTTTTAACATCCAAATTAAAAAAGTGATAATACTTAAAAAAAAATCAAATTTCAAATCCCCCAAAAAACAAGCGCAGTCCTTCGATAAATTTCCCTTGACTTGATAGACTTGGAATTTTGTTTTGTGAGTTATGTAAATACTTTAAACATTTTTGGGATTATTAACTTATTTAATCGCTTGTTATGTATTATATGAATGATTTTTTCATTTAAAATTGCGATAATATCAATAATTATATCATTTTCAAGCATTTGATAATAATTTATACGTTTCACTATTTATCGCATCCTTTTTAGTAAATTAATTTTTCTTTGTTGTATAATTAATGGGGTAATAAAACTCATGGTATAAAACTTTAACTCACTGTGATTTTTTTACTTCAAAGAGATGGGGTTTTTTTAAAAAAAATTATCATTATTTAAGATAGAATATGTTCTTATTTAGTGTTATATGAATCGGAAATCCTTTTCTTAAGTTAAATAATATATTTTGCAAAAAAAAATTCTTTAAAAATCAATAATTAAAATTTTGGAAAGCTCAAAATTCTTGATTGAATTAGGGTTTTTCAATTTAGATATTTTTACCATTTTAATTATTCATTTTTGTAACCATTCATTTTTTTTCTTCTGATAAATAAATCAAAAAAATTATAATAGATAGATATTATTAAGCTGGAATATCCAATAAGAACAAAGATTTATACCAATTATTTTCATCAATTTAAAATATTTTTAATTGAATTTTACTTGAATAAACACTTAATTTCTTTTTTGTCTTTTATAATTAATAATTTAAATTTATACTGATTTTCTAATGGAGAAAATCTAACATTTCATTAAAAGGTATGCTGATGATTTTTTTGAGAGTATACACTTGCATCTCTTTAATAATTTGAATTGTGCAATTCGATTATTTTTTTCTATTTTTAAAAAACCTTTTGTTTTTCATCTTACAGACCTGGAATACTAAGTAACGATTTTAATTAAATTTTTCCTCAGTTGGCTCCAAAACTTTACATGTATTAAAAATATATGAATATTTCTAATATCTCTTAGTAGATTGCGTGAATTATATCCAAGCATATCTGAAATAATTTTTGTATTTTCCTTTATCGAGGCAATTTTTTAATTAATCCTTTTCACTAGACTCGATTTTATTTGATATAATGGGTTATTCTCTTTGAGAGTGGAAAATTTCCTATTAATATTTTTATACCTTCCTATTTCGGAATTATGTTTCTAAGATAAAAATATAATTATTGGGTAATTAAAAATATGAATTTTAGAAGCTAGGTTTCTATGGTAAAATTTTGAAATTTTATTTGAACCGGTATTTTTTATTTATTTATTGGTAAGTTTTTAAATAAATCCAAGAGTAGCCAATGGTTTACAAAATAAAAAAATTCTGGTCTTGACAGGGATCTCCCAGATAAAAGTCAATAAACATTTTTTTCTTGTGATTTTGAACTTTTTTTGTGTTTAAATAACCAATCGCTAAATTTTTATTTGGATAACTTCACCTATTTCATGATTTAAAATAAAAAACATCTAACAAAAATACATATTTGAAATGTGAAGAAGTTATGATTTTTTTATAGTGATCATATAAATAAGCAGATTTTCTCATTAAAAAATATTTATGATTTATAATTTTTTAATATTTATACTTATTAAAAATTTTATTTTTTCCGGTTCGAATTATTAAATTTTAACTAAAAATGGTGGTTTTAAAATTTTATGTTATTAAGAAGGATGATTAAACGTTAAATAAAGATGCTTCATAGTTTAAATTTTTGATCCTAAATCTATAATTATTTCAAATATTTCATTATTTGAAGTTTATTAGTTAATAAAAACGATCGAAAGTGTATTTCATACATCATAAGTAATCAAGTGGATAAATTTATGTTTATAAAGACTGACCAAGCAAGAAATGTCCAAAATTTGTCGACTGTGTTCTTAACCCTTTCAGGGTCAAATTTCTGGTTAAAAAGAATTGATTTTGGCAAAGATAATAGAATTTTTATCCATATCTAATTGGTATATTATGTAATAAAAACCATGATTATTTATAAAGTAAAAAATAATGGGATGAGATTTTTACTTGTAAAAACCTCATTCTAATAAGATAAAATGGTCAATTTTTGGACAGGAAGTGCCATTTTTCTTGACCAAAGTTATAAATATAGGTTTCTATTAGAAAATATTGGTCGAAAATAGTCGCCTTTTGAACAATATTACTGTGTAAATTATGGATCCTTTTAGACAAGAAGTTTCCTTTTTCTCGACCTCAGCTATAGGATTTGATTTTAAACCGTTAATATTGGTAAAAAATATACGCCTCTTAGCCCAATAATTATTTTGAAAAAAGTGGCTTTTTCTGGACAGGAAGTATCTTTTTCACTGACCAAAGCTATAGATCTGTATTTATAGCAACAAATATTGGATAAAAATTG
>LSSL01000653.1:17932-107865 GCA_001953115.1 Smittium mucronatum | reverse complement strand
ATGTATATGTATATGTATATGTATATGTATATGTATATGTATATGTATATGTATATGTATATGTATATGTATATGTATATGTATATGTATATGTATATGTATATGTATATGTATATGTATATGTATATGTATATGTATATGTATATGTATATGTAAAATGTATATGTAAAATGTACTCGTTTTCTATAGTCATTTTAATTTAATTTTTCACACGAGTAAATCATGTGAGCCGAGTTTTTTCATTTTTGTATTAAAAATAGAATGGGGTTTTGTCCGCATATTATATAAAATGGACGAAAATTTCGAGTTTAAAATTATTCCCAAATGAAAGATTTACTTGGCATTTGCCAATAAAAACCCCTTAGATCAAAAAATTATTCATATTTCAAAAAAATAATAAAAATAACACATTGAAAATTTGTTCATAAAATTGAAATACTTATTTTATTATTAGTATTATTTTATTTTTTGATACATTTATTAAATATTCACAAAAAAAATTTTTTAACTTAGCCTCTAGTATATATAATGTTGCTAATATGTTTCATTTCAGCAATTTAATAGTAAACATCTATTGCTTTTAAGACTCAGTATATTAAGTGAAGTATATATTATCTATGTGATTTTTATAAAAATCAAGATTGTTTTAAATATATTTATTTCTCGCCCATCCCCTCCCCCCAATTCGAATCTTTTGTAGGTTTGATATTTGAATTACTCTATTTTTTATTTATAATAACTTCTAGATAAGCAATGGATTTGTGAATATATATACTAACAATGGCATGATTTTTCTTATATTTGTCAAGAATGAACTTCATCGATTATTTAAAAAAAATATTATTGAAATGTAGTAGACTTTTATTTGTTCCAAAATAAATAATTAAAAATTTATAATTAAATGCCATTATATCATTTTGAGATTTTTTCACCTATTATAACTATATTTGTTATTCTACCGAAAGAATCCTAGTGAAATTAAGCCAAAGGATCGCTAAGGCGAATTTAAAGCAATTTTCAAGCTTTGGAATAAATTTTTTGAGATGAATAAGCTAGATATGAGAATATTTTTTAGAGAAAATCGGATAAAATTCACATCAAATTCTGCAAAATATTTTATACGGATAAGGATGTTTTTTTTATTTTTCAAAACGAAGAGTCCTCAACATGGAAATATATAAATAGTTATCTTTTAACTATTATGTAACAGACATGATCATCTCCATTGAAAAATTCTCAGTTTACAGAGCAGATAATACTAAGCTAAAACCAAAATATTTCGCTTGGAAATCCATAAAAAGACTAATTAAATTTAATATGACTGGATTTAAGTCTTTTTTTGTTAACATCGATAACAAAGAAGTATCAAAACATCCAAAAAAACCAACTCTAAAGAGACTTTTACCAATATATAAAAATATCAATAAAGAAAATATTTCAGGGTATAGGTCAGAAATCGTATCAGGTGATTATCACGGGAAAAAAATATCAAATCTTCACCCAAATAATTACCAATTTAGAATGGAAGCAGATAAGTATTTTCTGGAAAATCCCGCTACGTGTTCCACTCAAAACCTAGAAGATTTGATCGAATATCGTGTAGCTGAATTCGGTTCAAATCGGATTGTAAGTTTGTCTAAATTGGGTGAAAAAATAGTAGTTAGAAGCTATTCTTGTAATGAGGTATCCATAATAAATAGTGATGATGTAAAGCCTACTCCAAATAATAAACTATGTGGATTCAAAATATATAAAGTGGTTCATCTTAATGAAAATAGCTCAATGAAAAATATATATTACAAAAAAATTGAAAATGAGAACATTGAAATTATTGAAAATGATTCGAATTTTGAATGTAACATAGTTGATTCAAATTCACATAACGGTGAGCTTTCAAAATTTCATGGTTCTTATAATAATAAAATAGGTGAAGAAACTGAAGTTTTTACCAACGAATTTGATAAAAAAATGGAATTCATCGTCTTAAGTTCGAAACATCCCTTAGGAAATGAAGGTGAGGCGAAATATGGCGTAGAAAAACAGTCTTTTAAAGCGGATAAGATGTCCTCATCATTGAATTTATATAAAAATTATTTTTGCAACCAATCAATATTAAAAGCTCCAATATCAAATCTCAAGGATGAAAATATTGAATTCATTTATAACACCAGGCCTGCCTTAAAATCTGCATTAAAGACAAGCTGTAAAGAAAAATTAATAATTCCTTTATCGAGTGATGTCATATCCGAATTTGAACACTTAAACAAGGAAAAAAACTCTAACTTTTTCAAAAAAGAAAAAAAACTAAATTCTGAAATTCTGAACAGCGGTCTTTCTGAGCATAAAGTGAGATTTGATCTTACAAAAAATGAGGTAAGACAAATAAAACCTATAGATTATTTGAACGAAAAAATTTCGAATGTCACCAAGATGACTAGTGAGGGAGCTTCTAACACCGATGGCATGTCTTTACAAATAAACAGCGATGAGATTAGTTTGAGTGGAGGTGGTATGCCTTTGAATGGTGCAAATAAACAAAATCATCTCGCTTATAGCACAGAAAATATAATAAAATTTATTGATATAGCTCTTTCGCAAAGAGTTTCATCAAATAAAGGATTAAAAACAAAATTAAATGTTGAAATAAATTCCAACCCGAAATCATTAGAACGAAATAGCAATGACCCCAAAGAAATTAAAAAATTAAAAATCAATCCAATAATCAATTTTAAGCCCAATGATTATTGCGACGATGAAAAGATTTTGATAAATGGATGTACCGAACCAAAGGATTTAAAAGTTGGGAAAAGTGATATTATTCTTAACTCAAACATTGCTAATGGGACGGAGTCTAATATCAAGAGATTAAGTTCAAACAGAAGTTTATCTTACGAAAATCGCATCGACAAATTTTCAAAAAATAAAAATCAAGATTATATTCAGCCAATATGGCGATATGACTATGATGAAGAAAAAAGATCAAAAACAATTGATTATGACAAGTTAATAGATCCCAAATGTGTATTACATAGGGATTTTATTCGTGGAGATGACCTAATTTCGAAAATACCATTTCTTTTTGTGGATTTATTTGATTTTGAAGATATTTCTAACACTGAAGAAAAGGAAAGAACCCATCACATAGATGCAATCAAGAAATATTTTAGCGAGAAAAAATATCAGCTAAAAAACAAAATTTCAATGGAAAAAATCTCTGAGTACAAAAAAATTATCACCGGAAATAAGTTTTTGGGCGAAGGAAATAAAAATGGTGTTTTTTATTCTGAGATCCTATCTAATCTAAATTCTAAAAAAATTGCAGAAGAAATTGATAAATTAGAACATATTAATAAAGCTTTTGTCTTTTGGAAAACGAAATTCGGATTCGGATATGAATTATATTTGTGTAAAAATAAAAATAAAGAAAATTATGATTTATCTTTCTGCCAGGGATGTGAAACTAATGATGATATAGTATTAACTAATAGAGCTCGTATACACGCTAGAAAGATGATTCAAACTTCTAAATATGTTTGCCAATGTCGAATAAATGAGTTTGAACCTTATTTAGAATCTTATGAAAGTTCTCTCTATAATAAAATAAACTATAATAAAACCTCAAAAACTAATAGATTTGATGAAAACTTTATTATCCCAGGAAATTCTGTTCGAAAATCTGGGAAATTTTCTAATGAGTCAAATGAAATAATCAGAAACAGAGAGAATGATACAATGGAAATAATTATAACTGGGAGAGAAAATGATGTGATCAAATTATCGCCCCGTGAAAATTCCAGTGGTTTTAAAATAAAAAACAAAATTTACAAAAAAAAAACCGAAGATAGATTAATAGTATATTTTGACCATTCAAAATACCAGCCCTTAGAGTTTATTAAAGAAAAAAAAGCACAGATGATTAAAACATTGTGGGAACATTCCGAAATTAAAAGAAACAGCAAAGAGAATCAAAATATTCCCCATTTTGGAATTTATAAAAATGAAGACTTCTATAACTACAGTTTCGAAAGTATAAAGTTCACCAAAATTGAATGTTTGCTTTCATCTCCTAATCTTTTTGGTAGAGAATTGTACATACCTAATGCTAATCGTTTTTCGGATGGTTGCATTATCAATAATTTCAAAAAAGACCATAACTTAATAGATTTTAGGGTTGGTAATGGAGGTACAGTAGAAAATAAGTATATTCAAAACTTTAGCGATGTGTTAACTCGTGAATTTGGTAGGGGGATTCGCGGAAACGACCAATTGAATTTCAATTTCCCGAAACTAGGAAGAAGAGATATTTTAGAACTAGAAATATACGATCAAAAAAAGTCAAAATCTTCCCTAGGGACAGTAAAATGGATTTTTATTAGCTTAAATGCAAGATATTTATATTCTAGGCATTGTACAAAAATTTTGGTGTTTATTTCTATAGAAAAAATCCCAAAATGTAGATTTGACGAATATCGATGGATGAGTGAAAGCGAGTTTTTGAAAATGAAAAAAAATATGGAAAATGATTTACTTGTCGGAGATTATCCGAGATTTGCTCCCTCGGCATTTGTAGAATTAGGCCAAAATAATCTTTTTAATAGCTTTCTATGTTTCGGGAAAGGAATAACATGTAAATATATATATTTCATAATTATTGGTTCGGAATCTTTATCTGGGTCCAATGACTTTCATAAGAAATCATTGAATGCTAGGGAGCCAGAGATTGTAGTTCACAATACTTGTAAAGGATTTTTAAAACTTCCTCAGGTATACATATGTGGAGAATATAAATCGTATTTAAAGTTTTTATAATTTAAAAAATAGATTCATCTTAAATAAATTTAATTTATTGAATTAAATTATTTTTGAAACCCCCCTGGAAATTTTATTATGACATTTTCCCTCTTATCATACTTAATAACTATCTATAAAGTATTGCTTCTGGATAATTTAAAGTTATGTTAATTTATCACCATTTTTTCAAAACCTACCATGTCTATTTTTTTATTTTGAATAATTAGATCGAATTTTTTTTAAAGAAATTTTTAGTAATTAAATGATCTTTTTGATTTAAACTACGTTATTAAAAGCCCATCCTTCCAATTATAAAAAAACTACATTTTTTTAAATTTATCATTAAGTATTTCTTGATCATAGGAATCGAAATACTGCTCATTGATTTTTTTATTATGACTTACATGTAGTTTTTCTATTTTTCTACAAAAAACTGCAATTGGTACAGAAAAAATTGAGCGGTAGATGGAAATAGGATAATAATCTGTGATTTTTTCTTTTAATGTGCTTTTTTATATTTTTTCTAGCTTTCAAAATATTTTGAACAAATTACTTTTATTTATTATCACAGGATTTCATTGTTTAGTAGCTTCATTAAAATCTATTTTAAAATGTTCAAAAAGTAAAATTTGTATTAAAATACCACTACCTTAAATACAATAAGCTCCTCTAATTGCTAAATTGCTGATATTTACGAGAAGGGGGTAAAATCTAACAAGAAAAACCATCCCATAGTATTTATTCTGGATTTTTATAGCTTAGATAAAATGGAGTCAAGAATTAAAAGCTTCACACCAGTGAGAATAATTTAATGAGATTATTGAGCATTTTGTTAGTGCCTACTACTAAAAGGATTAGTAAATTGTGTAATGGCTTTAAAAAAAGTCGATATCTCTGATAAGGCTTTCATAAGCAATCTGCTAAACTCTGGAGGATGGATTTGCTGGCTGGTATGAACTTTTCTTACGGGTTGTTTATTAGACTGCACAGATTTTGCTTCAGCTCCTCGAGTGTTATGTTGTTCTTATTCTTAAATCTTTTATCACTGAATTTTTAAGGATTGATAACCATTTCATATCTAAAGTATATCAGCACTCTGTTATACTTTATATAAATATATCTCTTTAGAAGCATCACTTAAGCTCCTAAACCATGACTATACGTTTCGCATTTTGGGTTTAGAAAGAATTTTAACCCATTTCTCCTAATTAAGGTGTTATAAAGTTCAAGTTTGAGATTTAAACCTTACATATCTGAAAAATATATGCAAGAAAGAAGTAAGGGGGTATGTTGTACTAAAATCATTCTCAACATGGTCAGAATATTTTCTAAATGGAAATTAATGTTTTCAAATTCTTTTTCATTCAAATACATTCACTTTTTGTTGAATAGATTTTTTATAATATAAAGAAAATTAAAAGATTCAATGCTAAGCTATACTTGAGAATAGCTTTTGGATTTATTCATAATAAAATTAAAATAATTTAATAATAGTGTTAATTAGTTGAATATCATAAAATTTTGAATAGCTACGAAAATTATCTATTTTTATACAATTTATTATGAAAAACGATCGAAAAATTAATATTATTATCTTTTGGAAGAAATGATTATATAATAATATAAAATTTATCCCATCAATGCATTTAACAATTATTTTTTTTAAAATATTGACGAATTTAACGTAATATTTTTAGAAATTTTTTTCGACTTAGTTTTTCTGGGACCCATGGTTTCTACTGTGCGGGCTGTACTTCTTTTAAAGTATTTGAGATTTATTTAGTGCCATTGTCTGTTGACTTATGATAGAAATAAATTTCAATTAAAAATCAAAGTTTTTATTATTGCTAAGACAAAATAATGGGAAAAGCTATAACATCAACATCAGTCATTGCTAGTGAAAATCTTAGGGATAATTATTCTCCAAAATTATTTCAATATATCACTGGTTATTACTTGAGAGATTTTATGTTTTTCTTGGTTCATATGCACGTTTAATTTATTTGTACAAATCAGGAAAGGTTTATTAATATATTTTAACAAGGAATAAGCTTTTTTGTATTTAGGCTTTTTAGGTATTATTATTAAATTTATCCCTATTTTTATATCTTTCCATAACTCTATTATCGTTTTTGGTGCTATTTTCGAGTAAATCCTTAAAGAAAATACGACATTGATTTCAATGGCATAATGGAAATCTCTTCTCTATATATGTCTCTTTCTACACTTTTATTTGGTCTCTCATTTGAATATAATAAGATTTTATTTGATATTAACATTTATATTATTGAAACAGCCCAAATTATTTATATTAATTTTTTTTATGTGGAATATTTTGAAATTTTTGGTTTTAAGTATTTTATTTTTTTTAATGAATAGTTTTCTTTTAAAGTTAAACTAATTTAATGATTATATTATTTAAATAGTAGAAAATTGCTTCTTTCGCATAATAATCAATTATGGAAAAAAATCCTAATTTATAATTTAGTTAGAACCTCTTAAAAATTATTTTTAAACTATATTATATTTATCATATTTCCAGAAACGATCATATCTGGCAATCTTGCGTAGTCTGAATCGTTGTTACTGAAGACGATTTCCGTAGAATTAACGCTGCTGGCTTTAGAGAGTAAAATTTTGGTCTGGAAAAACTTTCCTACTTCAAGAACCTTCAAGTACAAATATCTGCATCTTACTCCTTCTTTGAATAGTGATAGAGCTCGATAACTGTTTTTCTCATTAAAATCGACATACATCAAAGGCATCACTCCCAATTTAAACCAATTATCTGTATTAGAGCTTAATTTGAAGTCGATTCTCGATATCTGGTCAAAGTAGTCATATTTCTCGACATCTATTCTCGTTCTCGATGCAAAAACTGCAAACCTCGTAACATTTTTAGCATTTAGATGGTTTCCATTCACTGTGAAAAATAAACTTGATATTTCAGTTTCATTAATCACCTCAGATTTAGAATATCCAAAAGAAATTTCAACCAAGCTTTTATCTATTTTTTGCGGGAATAGAAATCCAAATTCATCTGAACCTATGATATCTCTAGATAATACTTTAGATAACTGATTTCTGAATTCCTTCAACAGATCCATGTCGATATTCATCCCCCCGCTAACGAAATATGGAACTATCTCAGGGGTTTTGTGCAGATGTCTAAAAAAATCTCCATCAGAAACAAAATTATCTTTCTCTGTGTACACGTCTTTTCCAAATTTTCTTTTTACTGTTAAAATTCTTTTTTCACCAATCCCATTTTTAGATATTGTTGCGTCCCCCAATTTAGCAACATATTTTATAATTCTAAATTTTAATGGAGCATCAACGATGTTTGTTATTAAGCTAATTTTTTCAAATTTTTTTTCATTTTCTTTCTTGTGGATTATATATAAATCACGATCCTTCTTAATTAATCTGTATAGTGCTCCCAATTCTGAAACAGATGTTCTAATTTCACTTTTTCCCCAGTTTTTTTCGAAATCCTTTATATTTATCTTTTCCGGTTGGTTATATTCGGTGAATAATATCGGTTTGTCGCGAGATAATACATTATAAATATAATTTTTCTCACAGCACTCACTACAGCAACAGGTTAGAACCTTGTTGTGTATAGCAGCCATGAGGTCGATATAATAATCGTTGGTAAATGAATATATATCATTATCAATTAGGCTTTCACTCTTATTATGCATAGGGGCAGTGTTTAAAAACAATCTTGTTTTTACCCATTTAGAATGAGCTGTTTTAAACTTAAGATCTCTATCTTCATCGAATTTTTCTTTATTTGATTCGTAAGGTGCAAAGAATCCATCGATATCATTAATTCCCTTTCTAAAAAACTTCTTTTTATGGTATAAAATTTTCTTATCTATTAAAGAAGTTTTATCGTGAAACATCGCAGCATTTATTTCTGAAACATCTTCTATTTGACAAATTTCGTTCTTTAGTATTCTACAAAAATAATTTTTGACTTCCTTTGGGGGAATATTGTTTTTTCTGTGACCATCTATTGGAATTATGTTTTTGAAAAATTCGCTATCCGATTCCACAAAATTTCTGTATATTCTCGCCTTATTAACTTCATCTTTTCGACAATATGGATATTCAGATATGCTGTAACTACAATTTTCAGAAATATCCAGCTCCATTGTTCCATCTAGTGATAAATCAAATTCTAAATTATGAATTTTACAGTTTTTTTCTTTTTTGTTTTCTTCATCACTGACTATATTTACGACATTTAATTTTCCAGTATTAATTTCATCTTTGGCGTTTAAATTATAAACCTCTTCTGGGATAGAATTTTCATCTAATCTAGGTAAAAACATTTCATTTTTTTTATTTCTATTTCCCATTTCTACATCTGTTTTTTTGTTAGCCCCATATTCTTGTATTGAACTATTTTTAAAAAAATTCTGGGAATGTTTACGTTCTTGAGAATCATTCATATTCTGCGATATTTTACTGTTATTATCATCTTCAGAATGTTGTTTCGATTTGGTACCCTGATGATAAAGATTAATTCCATAAACAATGGCTTCATTTATAGTGCTTTTAAACATTTTTCTTCTGTTTTTCTTGCTAATTATTTGGTTAGATATTATTCCAAATGCTTTATTCGCCGTCGCGCCGTAGTATACTTTTTTGAAAAAGTCATTTTCCAATAAAGAATCATCCTCATCTGTAATATCACTTGTATCTGTGTCTATGTATGTATTTGATATGTTAGAGGTTCTAGAGATCAATACATTTCGTTGAACTTGGCTTCCACTATCAGTAAATTCATCTGAACTCCATTCCCGTATTATATGAGAACCGTCTACAATAGAAGAGCCTATATCCAAACCTTCTTGTACACTTAAACTGATGTCTGAATTATATATATATGTACCATCATTACACCTATCTAAGCCATTTTGAAGATTAGAATCTTTTTTATGACTGATATCGCTTTCATAAATATCAGTAATATCGGAGAATGAATGGATTAATGAACACCTTATCATTCTAGCTTCAATATATCTCAGACAATCCTCACAGGCGCATTCCGAATTCCTTGCTGGATAATCCATTCTAATTTATATTTTAATCAAGAATCCCGTTGTGTTATTATACCTAATATGGAATATGTTTCCTAATTTTCTGAAAAAGGTTTCGGTAATATTTTAAAACCTATCTGGCTTTTATATAATTTAAAATATTTTATTTTTGCAAGGATAGATTTATTAAGTGATATTAAATCCAGAATAATTATAAGGTGTTAGCAATATTTTAATCTATAGTTTTTTTTTTGGTGTCAGCTTATATTAATATAAGTTTACTAAGGAAATTGAGATTAATAATAAAAGAAAATGAACATATAAACATTCAGAAGGGAGAATTTAAGCTCAAAACCGGGTTTTTATACCTTTTCGATTAAATTTTTTTATCAATAATGCAAATATAGGTTTAAAAAGACATTTTTAGCTACAAGATTACCTGAAACCCATTAAAATCTTTTCTTATTGAAAAATGACTTTTTTCATTATTTATCATTGAAAAATTTAATATTTAAAACATTTATTGTAGCTATTAATGTTATAATTTTTTTACTGCATATTAAAAAAAAAAGGATTTCATTTTGCTATTTATAGAAATGAATTCCTATAATTCTCATATCTTGTAATATTGCTATTAATTTCATCCATTGACTAAATAAAAAGCCTTGTTTAAATCTTTCATTATAATTTATTATTATACATAATTTTGTTATATTTGGGTGGGGGAGGGGGGGTATTATTTTATATTTCCTTACATCATCTTTACTGCATTTTAGTATATGCGAAATACTTGTGGCACTAAGAACTTGATACAGTTCCTTATACTAATGAATAATCACTTTGTTTATTATTAATAATCTATAACCTATTCAATATATACATTGTTTATCATTCTTTTATGATCTATTGAACTAAAAATTGATTTCCCCCTACCAAATGTAAATTATTTTTATCTAATTGTTTTATTTTTAGTGATTCTTTTGCTAGATAGGAATTTTAAATGAAAAAATATTGTTTTTGGTAGAAAAATTTTATCATTTATTTATTTTTTTACATTACATTTATGTTACTGCTTTTTTTAAAAAAATAGCTAAAATTACACCCGTTTCTCTATATCCAATTTCTGACTAAGCTAAATTATTTCTGTAAAAGAAATGTATTTATTGAATATATATATGTGTGTGTAGGGTGTATGCTTCTATTTTTTGTGACAAAAATCAAATTTTAATGCATTTTAACTTTGAAATGGGTGATATTTTTATCAAATTATAAAAAAATCTTGAATGTATTTATTTACCCCATAAATTTACATATCAGCTGTGTTGGCATATATATTACTTTTGTTAGAGCTTTTTTTTTTGTATCACGGGATTTTATTGTAAGATAACATCATTAAAAAATATATAAGAAAATATGAAAAAAAGAATAGGAATTATAGAAAAGACTATTATCCTAACTATAATAAGCTCCTTTTCCGGATTACCTGCTGCGTACCTGCGTTAAATGCGTGCAATCTAACAACCGAAAGACCCCCCCCCCTGGCATTGCTTCAAGTAGGCTGGATGGCTGAGGTTACGTGCAGTCATGAATTAAGCTCTTTGATAATGAATAATAGTCTATTGAAGCTACTGAGCTCCTAGTATGAGCCCACTTCATACAGGATTAATAAAACTGAGCTCCTAACCAAAAGTGAGTTTGATCGAAACGACTTTCCCAAAAATAGATGTTGTACGCTTAGGTCCGTCTGACAGTCGAATGCTGGACTTTTGCACTAGACTATGTCTCAGCTGTGCTAAACGATCGGATCCTACTGTTTCGAGATGGTCCTCCTCTGGAAACGCTGTCCTCCGAATCACTGTGTGCTGTCCCCACTTCTCCCAACCAAGAATAGTACAACGCCGCATGAAATTTTGGTTTGGAGTATTTTGAAAAGTACACTATTAAGCTCCTAAACCACGGCAAGGTATTTTACTCTTAGGGGACTTGTTTTAGAGCTTATTTGATATTCTGAGGTGTCAAATAGGGTTGAATTTTTCTTTCAATAACGGATGTAAAAAAATTTAATAAATTTACATTTACATTTACATTTTTAGCCAAAAATGTTTACAGCCTCTATAATATCTCTTATTTTTTCTTATTTTTTATTCTAAAACTATTTTAAAAGCCCATTTAAACAGTTTTACGATATTCTTATTTATATTTTTGCTGATATAATTTCCAAATTTCTATTAATTGTCTAGATAATTTATAAAGATTTTTATTATATGTAAATGGTATTAAAAACTTACTGCTCATTTTTTTGTGTATCTATATACACTATTATTATTTTATCTCAGATATTTTTGAATTAGTATATAACTATGAAAAATAAGAATTTAATATACATTGAAACTAATTTTTCTGGAAGTTAATAATCCTATGAGTGGTTAATTTTTTTATAGAAATTTCGTTCTGTTTTTGTATTATCATCATGTTTTCTTGGACATTTCGCTTTTGGATGTGTTGAAATGATTGAGTTCATTGTTAGTATACCTTTTTAAATTTAGATTTTTTTTTACAAATATTTTTTTTTATCGATTTATACTACAATATTATATGATAAAAAAATGATAAAAAAAAATTAGTAAAAGTTACAAGTAATATATACAGACTGACCAAATATCTTTTGATTTTAAGACAAAATATATCTAGAAAAAATTCAAACGAATAGCGAAAAAAATTTATTAACAGAACATTATTTATATTTATACATATATAGAATTATTATTTTTTGTTTTATATATTATTGATAAAAACATTTGACGATTATATAGGGAAAATAATCGGAAAAAAAGCGATTTTTATAATATACTTCGATAGATCTAAATTAATCTTAAAAAGGTTTATTACCAATTTTCATATGATTTATAGTAAAGCTTTCCATAATTCATCTGTTTGGAAGGGGCAACCACTATGATTTTAAAACAATAGTAGTGTATTTATTTTTTTGATTAATTTGAAGATTTTAATAAATAGTAAATTTAATTAAGAAATATTTGGGGTTAGATACATTTAAATCAAATGTGAAAATATAAATTTAATCTTTTTAGAATGAATAGATTTTATAAGGTGCTTAAATTTCCAAAACCTGATCACTTTTATTTTTTAAAGTGAAAAATAAACTTAAAAACCGTGGTATTACTAAAAATATTTATAGATTTAATATCCGTTTATATTTATTCATTAAAAATATATAAGATGTTAATACAGAATTTTTCTGTTTATTTTTACTAAAAATAAACGAAAAACCGCTTAAAAGAAAAAAAAAATTATAAACTCTAGAAATATAATTTTTATATGTAAAAATGATATAAAGAATAATATTGATAGAAAAAACAATTATTGGAATCTCTAAAGTCTTAAAGGGAGAGATACTTCTAAATTTATTTTGAAATCTTAGAAATTCTAGATTTAATTTACTTATTCAAAAAACTGGTAATATTGAGATTATATTGACCTAAAAAATTATTTCGGTTCAAAAACCACTTTTTATCGCTTCCATAATTTATAAATTTTACAAATTCAATTATATATGCTGTATATAAGCATTTTTTAGTCTTTAGAAAGTATATAAAAATAAAATTTTACATGATTTTATTTTTTTAAATAATAGGATAAAAAATATGTTGTAATATGAAAATATCAAAAGAATTTATTTCTCTATATAATTTATCTTATAAAACAAATTAAAATACTCTTTCTATATTATAATAAATTTTTACCTGGTAAATAATGAGAGAATTATATTATTAAATTCTTCTAACAGTAAAAACTATTCGTTTTATCATAAAATCATTTAAAAATAGTTTATTCACATTTATTTTATGTAAAATACATTTATAAATAAATGATTTGTTTATTTAAAATGCCTTTCCTAAACATAAAAAAAATATTAAAACGATTAAAAAAATTTTATTGACTAATTATAAAAATCAGATTTATTGATTATTTATTCTATACTGATAAAAATCAAGGAATTGATAGAAAATAAATGATACAAATTTGAGCTCATTTTTTATTTTTATAAACATTTTTTACAACATTTTTGTTCTTTAAAGTTAATTATCGCTAGTTTTATATTTTTTGATTAAGGTTTTATACACAAATTTTTTTTCTTTTTATAGAGAAAAGGAAGTTTTGCATATAAAAAAAATTCGCAGCTTAAAAAATTAAAAAAACAATGCATTTAATATAGTTGAGCAAGCGTTTAAGGATTTTAGAGTTAATATGATAAATTTCAATCTAACTCTATTATATTTCAAAAAAAAAAAGATTGATTGGTTTAGTTTCAAAAATAAATAAGCATTATTTTTTTAACCAAAACAAGCTTTTTCAAAAAAATATAATAAATGTTATTTTTTAAATAATTGAGGATCCCAGATATTTTCCTTTATTTTTGTAAAAAATATGTATATTATAAATCAATTTGCTTATTAAAACTATTATAAAAATATCTTCATTGATTTAGTTATATTTTAAAACTATAAAAATGGTTGGATTATATTTAAATATGTGTATAATTATAGTAAAAATAATATTTGGGATAATTGGTTTCAAGAATAATCTATAATATAACTATCAATCATTTTATGTGAATTATTTTTTATTCTATTTTTAATTTCTTAAATTAAAAATTCATTTTTTTTTTTCAATTCATTTTTCTCTGCTTATATTATTATATACATCCAACAATATTTTAATCTAATCTAATTGCTTCCTAAAATAAAACTGTGTTAAATTGTGAAAAAGTGTTACTTTTTAATACTAAATTATCTATTCAAAGCGATTTAGTTTCTCATAATAGTTCAGATTTAACTAAAAAAAATTGTGTCAAAGGATCAAATTCTAAAATTTAATAATAATTCTATAAAAAAATGGTTCCTAAATATTTTTCATATTTTTTAGAACTATTGATAACTTCATACCAAAATTAAATTTTATCTAGGATATATAATATATATGTGTGTGTGTTTGTATGTTTTTATGTTTGTATGTTTGTATGTTTGCATGTTTGTATGTTTTCATGTTTTTATGTTTTTATGTTTGTGTGTTATGTTTGTATGTTTGTATTTTTTTGTGTTAAAGTGTTTGTTAAAGTGAATTAATATGTAAATATAATCTTCAGAAGATTTAAGAAATGTGTAAAAATTAACGAAAAATTATAATGATATCAGTTTTCATATAAGAACCTTTTAATTAATCATTATTACGTTCTAAACTTTCAAAGACATAAAAATCCAATTTCATGCAAAATCATATGAAAAAACAGCAAATGTAGAACTTAAGATAATTTTAAAATTTTTAAATGGCGATATATGTAATCAATATTTTTGGTTTCCGTTTTTATATCCACAACAAGTGATTTAAAATATTTTACAGAAAAAAAGAAGTCTAATGAAATTAAATTAACATGAGAATCTTTAGAAGAGGTGTTTTATAATTTTTGAAAATTAATATCTGCCTAACAGGATGATGGTTTGAAAGGTTTATTTACATCATAGATATATTCGATTCAAAAAAAAGTGCATCTATATTTAAAAAATATTTATTGAACTTTCTTTTAAGAAAAAACTCTATCAAATCATTTTATTCCAGTAAAATTATGTACCCTATAGGATTAATCCCTCACAATAAATGTTTAAATTATAAAAATTTTAAAAAAAAATGGCGATATAGAGTTAATTTAAAATCCAATATAAGGAAGACTACATACCTAAAGGATATAATAAAATGCAACATAAATATTAGTTTAAATAATGTTTTAAACATTTTTAAATTTTTTCAAAAACAGTCCCCCTTATGGAAAATACATGCCATCACACAAATAATAAATAAAATTAATCCAATTTTCTACTTTTATTATCCCATTAAACACGCATTTTTTTTACACCTTATAGATTTGTATTTAATTTTTCAAATTAACTTTACAATAATCAGTTATACACTCACAACAATTATTTTTGTATTCTTTCAAGAAAAAAACTAATTTTAATATATTTTGCTTTTTCTTGAGAAAATCTCCATCTTTTTTTCAATAAATCTTATATTTTTTTGCTTTTATCTCGGAATTTTATTGTAAGGTATATTCATTAATAATTATTCACAAATAATAATACTTTTTTATACATAATGAAAAGACTATTATACTAACTACAATGAGCTCCTTTGCAGGACCACCGGCTGTTTAACAACCCCGAAAAAATTGCAATCTACCAACAGATAGACCCATCCTTGAATTGCTTTAATAGAAGAGATTTCTGTCATTTCAGTCAATATTTAAGCTCTTTTTCAACAAAAAATAATTTATTGGATCATTGAGCTTTTATTCAGAACTTAATTCTAACAGGATTGATAAAAGAGTTCTCTTCGCAAACGCGGAATTGATAGATATTACTTCATTCAAATAACTGCTAGACACTAATATTCATCTGACTTTCAATCATTGAACTTGTGCAATATCAAATTTTTATTTGTGTTAAGTATTTTTCTCAACCTTTTTCGAATTTTACAACCCTGTGTTGATTTTTGGTTTAGTTTAGTCCATATAGCACAGAAATAAATCCCTAAATTTAAGATATTTGTTTCACTAATAGGAGAAAAAATCTTCTGAAAAACTCAAAGATTATCATATTGGAAGCTACAATTAGTGAATAACCAAAAAATTATTCAAGAAAAATAAATCATTATATAATGATTTTTCGAATCACACTTCTGCGTATTTATTTAAATAAAATAAGTATATTAAAGAAAGTTTATAGAGTAAAAATCAAGTTTGAGTACAATAAAAATTTATCATTAATTTGATACAGTTTATAAAAAAAAAAATTAGTTGGATTTTCAAAAGCTTAAGTTTCTTAAAGATTATGATTTTATTTTTTGAAATCTCGGTTAAAAACATTAATAAATATAAAAATTTTTGTAAAAGGCTGATACGCTATTTTGATGTTCAAAACCATATTTAATAAGTATATGAGTATATTTTGATCATTTATTCTCAAAAAAATTCGGGTTTTCAAGATTGTTTAATTTTAAATATTTTCAGAGATCGATTTTTCTCATATATTACTTATAAAAATTATCAAAAATGTAAAAACATATGAATAATACTGTATCAATATATATTTATAAAAAAAGTATTTAAATTGATGGTTTTTTTTTATTATAAAAAAAAAATCTTTAATTAAAAAGTAAAAAATTTTAAATGGAAAATTTTCTGGTTGTAAATGATTTTATTATTATTTAATGCTATTTTATTCATGGAATTCGATTCTTTTATTATTATATCACTTAAATTTGATATTCAAGAATTATTTTTATACTTTATAGTAAATTTAAGGTAAAGTTATTCTAATAAAAAATTATAATACATTTAAAACCATTTGAAAAATGCAAAAATAATATTAAATATTTATTTAAATAGACTAAAATAAGTGAAAAAAATTATTTCTGTAGACCAATAATATATAAAACTAAAATAAAACAATATAATAGAAATTCTAATTTAGATAGTATTATTTTATTAAAAATTTGATTTAAAAGGCAATAAAATTTTACATATTATAATATAAAAGTAAATAAGATATTTAAAGTATAAAATAAACATGTATAAAAAATAACTAAATCAAATTAATTTCATGAAAAATGTTATTAATATAAAAAAAAGTAAATATGGTTTTATTGATGGCTGAAATGGGAAAATGTTGATTTTTTGAGTCATTATTGTAAGTTTAATTTAATTTTTATTTTTAATAGCTAAGTATCGATTTTTAAAATATATTTATTAGGAGTAAGGTTTAATTGAAAAATGATATTGATAGGTTAGCATAATAATTCTATCAAAAAACAAAAAAAGATATATGAAAAGTAAAACAATGTATACTGTGGAAATTTTTTGGATGATTGGGCGTGAATTCAACTTTAAATGGCAATTTGGATTCATAATTAATTTATTTATTTGGTATTTTAGGCGAACTCTTATTTTTAATATCTCTATATGGATCCTAATTTGTATAAATTAAAAATTTGGAACGTTTTTTATTTTCATTTTACTAGTTATTCTTTAAATATATATATATGTGTGTTTTTATTTTTATTTTTCCATTCGGAACGATATTATTTAATTGAAGAATCAGTGGCAAAAAAATTACTCATAATTTATATTTTATTTCTTAAATTAAAAAAGCTATTTATCAAAAAATATATTTTTTATGGGATTTTCAATACTTTCAGGCATTTTTAGGCAAGATGGTTCTCGAAATTAAAGGAATACATGCAATATAAAATTGAATGTATAAAATTTATTTAAAAAAGCTATATATTTTGAATTAATTTATAATTTATTTTGATTTCGATTTATTCCTTATTAATGAATTTTTGAAGTTAATTTACTTTTTATTGAAAAAATTTTTATTTTAAAAAAATATTTTAAACATGATTATGAATTTTTTTTTACAATATAATATATTATTGATGTCAGTAAATTCTGCTAATTCGCTGAACAGAAAATTTTATTTATAATTTTTTACTTTTTGTTTAAAAATTTGGTTGAATCTATTTATAGTAGAAATATAATACCAAAAAAACTTTAAATATATTAATTATAAAAAAAATAATTATCATTAATACGAATTTTAGTTATTAATATCGATAAAATACCAAAATAAAAATTATTAATAGATCAGCCTGTTATTTTCAAACATTATTAATGATTTACTGATAAATACGAATGAAACTAACAAATTTATTATTAACGGACATAACACCTTTTTTATGTAAATATAGACTGAATTACAAATTAAAATCAAATAAAATTTACCTTGATCGAAATAGTAACTGAACCATTTTGTTTTGCATTATAAATCTAATAAAAAATTTAAATTATCTAAACTTTCCAGTAAAGCTTCATTAAAACTTAAACATATAATTTTTTTTTGGTTTAATTTTTTTTAATTAAAATTTTACTACCTGTTATTATTTTAGAAAAAAAATTCAATTATCATTATATATAAAGAAGTAATTTAGATTTTAAATTATGAATAAAAAAAGCTATATATATTCTCTAAACTCATTATTGATAAATTTTTACTTGTAATAAATATAAATAACTACAAATTTTCACTTATGTGTTATATATTAATCCAATTTAAATAGTTTTAAAGTTAATCAAATTATAATAAAAATATAAGAAACGTTTTATAATTTAAAATTATTTATTATTTTTTTATACTTGCTAAACATTTCTGAATTATTTGTTTAAATTTTTATAAGATAAAATCATTCTTATTCACATATTATAATAATAAAAACCTTACTTTAGTTTGACATATACATCAATACACTTTTCTTTATTTGGAAAGAATTATATTTGTTATATAAAATAATAATGAAATAAATTATATATATATTCCATTTCAATGGTTTATTTATAAATTTAGAAAGTTTTGATTTTAAATTGAGAAAAAAAATATTCTCTTTGATTTAATAAATATATTAAAGTTATTTTGATTCATTATTTTCGGTTCTTTACGTTTAAATGGCTATTAAAACAACATTTTGCTCTTTTAACAACTATTTAGTTTTTTCTAACTTTTCTCGGTAAACCTTTGTTTTTTAAATATTTTATAATAATTGTAGATATTACCCTTTTTTTTTTATTAATATTTAGCACACAATTATTGACTTTACGTCCTTCAAAACTGATTTCACGTACAATATAAATCCTTTCATTTATTCAAACCAGTTTTTGATAAAATTAATTGAATGGAGATAATAGCTATCCTTAGATAAATAATGTCGGAAAATATCAAGCAGTGAATAAGGTGGGTATTTTCATATTATTAAATTCGGATTGTTAATTTAATTCATGTAATAAACCTGATAATTTCATAAATATATAAATTTTAAAAGGGAAAAGTTGGAATCTGAGTCTCTTTTTAGCTTTTATTATATTATTTTTTCTTATTCAGACCTTAGAAATTTCCAGAGTCATTGATTATTTTTATCGAAATAACAAAAACTCTAAGACTTCAAGTTTGCTTCATTCGAAATATTTATTTTTTTGAGTTATGATAAAACCTTCAGTGGTTTCTTTTTTGGATGATCCAATTATGCTGTTATGATTATATCAGATTTCACTTCTTTTTTATTGAGTTTTTTTATTTTTGATAAAAAATTGTTTAGGTATTCAAGAAATCGTGATTTTTTAAGGAAAATAGTTTCCCAGTACCTTACATACTTTTTAAATTGGAAATAAAGATGATTTTTAAGCCTTAATAGTTATATTTTTCTCATTGAATCAAAAATTTTAAAACACTTTGTATATTTTTTTATAGCATGATCCGAAAAATGGCCGCTTTATATACTGCGGTTTTATTTTTAAAAGAAATGTATTTTTTTAGGACTGATTCATCTATTTTACATCTAATCTATGGATACAATAAATACCCTATCGATTCAATATAAACTTTACCAATTGCCCAAATAATCTGTTATGGCTTTCTATTTTTATGATTTTCAAATCTATTTTCAAACTAATTTGTAAAATATTTGGGGTAACTATAACAACAAATAGTTAAATTAAATTAATGTTTTAGTTTGATATTTTCGGAATTCCCTAAATTTACTTTCTGATTTGTTTATGTTTTCAAACGCCTCAAATATTAGATATATGGGTAATTTTTAGCCACATATCCAAATATGTAATTATCCGAATATTTTAATTAATACAAATTTAATTTTAAGGAAACTAGTTTAACTGTTTTTTTTTTGTGTTTTAATTTAAAAAACCGATTTTAGAGATCATTTCACTAATATTTACATCAAAACCTTACTCTTCTAAATCTCATTTGTTATCAATAATTTTTTCTCATTCAATTAAAGCTCTAATATCATATTTTATAACTTTTATTAATTAAATTTCCAAAAATTCTATTCAAATTCTTAATATGTATTTTCGGTTTTTTCCCAAGAGTTTCTGGGTTTATTCATCTGAAGTTAATCTAATGTTTTGATTATTATTATACCATATTTTATTCTGAAACAGCTTTAATTATTTATTTATTTTGGTTAATGGATAGATTTAATACCATTAAATATGCGTATTTAAATTGAAGAAATTATATTTAAATTTTTCACCTAATTAATTTTTCCGCAAATTAACGATTTTTTATTGCTATCATTTATTAATATAATATTAATTTTTGATTAAAATTGGTTTATTTATAATCTTTTTATTCCAAACATCCAATTTGAATCATATCAAAACTTTTTTAGATGGAAATTTCCAACTTTTTTATAAAAAAAATAATTTTTATATTTTCATTTTAATTTTTTCAGAAGATGGTAGTTTTTTTTTTATTGAATTGTGTTTAAAATTTTCGACTCGGGTTTTTTATTTATTTTGATAAATAATTTTTTCCTTACTAATATTCAAAAAATCATCCTCAAATATTTTCATGCTTTTGGGATCATGAGTAACTTTCCAGTGTGAGAGCATATTATTTAATTTAATATTTGAATCTTACACCGACCAATTCTTCAGTTAAATGAAAGAAAATAAATTCAATTTACTAATTTTTTAAAAAATATATTAATATAAGCGGTCGTATCTAGTAAAAACATTATAATTTAAATCGGAGAATATATTAAATTATTAATTCGAAGAAAAAATAATTTATCTTGCTTAAGTATAATACCATTTAATAAAAAAATTGATATCATCGGTTTGATTTAATTATTTATATGAAAATTTCATGTTTCACTAATAATTTAATCAAGATCTTTTTTCCATAAAAACCCATATTTTCAGGGTTTTTTTTTAATAAAAAAATCCTTTTTTTAGATCAGAGAGGACGTTTTTTCGATGAAGATACAGAAAAATAATTATTTAATTAAATAATTTATTGCACTAAATAAAGGAAAAAAATATAAAATACCTAAGGTCAATTGAATTATTATCAAAAATGGAATATTTAAACTTTAAAAAGAGAAAATCGTTAAATTTTTATAAAAATGATTGCAAATATCCAGAAAAAAAAGCCATTTAGGATTATAAAAAATTTTCTATATATATTAGAAACCTTGTAAACCTAGCAATAAATCAAAAATACATTATTTTTAAAAATTTAAACTTATTATCATAAAAATTGTACTGAAAAATTGGTAAAATATAATAACTTAAAACATAAATAATTGAAAGAGTAAGAAGAAAAAATTATATATAAAAATATTGAATAAAATAAATTTGTATCGATTGCGAAAATTATAAATTTATATAAAAACTTAATTTTATCTAATTAGTGATTAATTAAATCTATTATTTTTATATTAAATGCTCATAATTTAATATTAAATCTTAGATTAATTTTTATAAGTATTTTATGCTATTTATAATTATAAATTTATCAATAGATTTTTTTAACGCTGCTTTTATAATTTTTACGTTAGGTATAATTGACTGAAAAAAATACAGTGAAAATTAAAATATAAATACAATAGTAAGTGTGTATTTTATACAAAAAAAATTTCGAAAAAATATGTGAAATTTAATTTTTAATTAATTTTGAAAAAAAATCAAAAAAAATCATTTATATTGAAGGTTATAAGCCTTGAATCTTTTTTTTTGATATAATATGTTTTTAGCTATTTAATCGGATTTTTTTCAATAATTTTACACTTATCTTTTTCGAATTCTTTGTTTCCCTTTTTATTCCTTTGATAAATATCATCGAAAAAATTCATTAAGAAGTTATAAAATTTTGGCTAATAATTAGAAATCTTTTTAAATATTGCAGAAATAAATTTGAGTAAATTACTAACATAATTTTTTTTTTCTAGTAAATAAAATTTATTAAACAATAATTAATATCGTTTCAACTTGGCTTATAGAGAGCTAATAATAAATTTTATCTTAAATATGGTCTTTAAAATTCATTATGTGGATTTTTTTTATCAATTCTTCTGTTAGAAAATAATTTAAATATTTTTATAAAATTTTAAAGAGTGAATTTCAAAATATGCCATTAATTTTTTGGAATTTTAAAGCTTAAAATAAATATATTAAATTTTTTCGAATTGGATAGTAAAAATCTATCATATATGTAAGTTTAAATTTCTAATTTTACTGTATGTGATTTATTTAATTAAAAAATATTAAACGAAAGAATATTTAGTAAGTATTTTAATAATCTCGTTGTAATATTATTAATAACTTTAGCTCTATTTATATAATTAAATAAGCAAAAATAATTCTAAGTTTGATTATAAATTCATCCGATAAATTATGGATTATATAAAGAGAAAATCTTCCTGAAATAATTAATTTTTAGAATAATATAATAACAATTTTTATTTATTTATATAAATTATTATTTACTTACTATAACATATATTATGAAATTTTTACTCTAAATAACTCTATTAAATTAACCATTTTCATCTTTTTACAATAAATAATATGGCTAAATAAATAAAATAAATTTATTTGATCATTTATGTTAAATTTTAAAATTAAATCTTAAAACAAATACAGATTATGAAATCATGAACTTTTAATATTAATCACGATCCATTATATATGTTTTTACTTTAAATTAAGAATTTTTATTATTATAATCCTTAAATATTAGAAGCTCTTTATTTTATTTTATTTTCCCAATTAAATCCGAAAAATATTAATTTATAGTTATTATTATTTTAATGAATCAGTTAATTTTTTTATTATTAAATTTATGCTATCTCATAAAATTTATATTGTTTATATCTTTGATGATTCTCATAATTATTAAAATATTAAACCTAAAAAAAAACTGCATAAGTAATAATACATATTGAAATATAAATATATAGAATATGCTATTTTAAACTCATTTACATAAATTTTATTTAGTATTGAATTCTTCATTGGGCTAATATATTGAAATATGACCTTTAAATTAAAAAAAAAATAATATTTAGATTTAGAGAATTTTACTAACATCAAAAAAAATTTCTAATAAGTTTTAAATACAATATTAATTTTTCAATAAAAAAACAATATAAAATTAATATTTTATAATTTTAAAAATATTATGATGGGGAATATCATATTTTATGGACAGAAAAATCATTATTTAAGCCCATTATATTTCCAATATATATTTTTAATTTAATTTATAAATTATTGAAATTAATGCAAAAAAGAGAAAATTAATTTGGAAAAATAATGAATAAAATTGTTTATTTATAATTAATTTGATTTTAAGCTTTTATATCTTGAAACATAAAAAATTACATATATTCTAAGGATTACTAATTTTTATCTACTATTTGATAATTTATTAGAATAATTTAATAAATGTAAAATATTTTTTAAATTGAGATTTGACTCCCCCATATGTTCTTTAACCCTGGAAAACACTTTCAATATTTAGGACCTTAATATATAAAAATTAATATTAATCCATGCAAAAATTCCACATATACTGCTATGGTTTAGATAAAGAGTAATTCATATAACTAAAAGATTTTCATAATAAAACTCTTATCAGGCCAAGATCAAAAAAAAAATCGACTTGGAATCTATGGTTTAATATACACCAAATACACAAAAAAAATTCTCTGTAGGATAAGCGGTGTTCCAATTTTTATCAGCTTTTTTTTAGAAAATTTGTATAACTAAATTCAAATTTTTATAGCTCGAGTCTAAATCTTATTAATCCTGCATAGTTAATATCTAAAAAGGAGTTTAAACATCCTATTTAACATATTTTAATTAATTTTGAGCTTTTATTTTTGTCTGCATGTCTACACAGTCATTTAGAATATTTGAAGTAATACCAGGTTATGTGTATTGGATAATAAATGTGACTTCAATAAACCTTAAGTACTTTGTATGCAGATTGGAAGAAGAGTTTATTAGCGCTGAGATAATTAATATTTTTTATTCCATTCCAAAAAAACCACTTTTTTTTCCCGAATATTTTATGCTATTATAATTAAAATATAATACGTCTTGTGTAAATAAAACCACAAATACCCATTCTCAGTCTAAGTCATGTAATTTCACAAAATCCATAAAAAAAATAGAATAAAAAATCATTCAAAATTTCTTATAACAGGGAAATTAAATCCTATATCCTAATCAAGTTTTGCTTATGAGAAATAATAATTAAAAATATTAGATTAATAATCCTCATTATATTTATTTTTTCAAAATTTTTAAATTTTGAAAGACATATTCCATTATTATTCATAGCTCTCTATATAAATCTAATTTCTTAAATTTTAAAATTAATTTTAATATAAATTTTATTTATTATTAAATTTTTTTTAAACTTTTGTAAATAAAATAAAATATATACATTTTTAATTTTTTAAAATATAAAAAAAGTTATGTTTAATTCCAATATATGCAGCTTTGTAAATATTCTAAATATACATTTTATTACACTCAATGAAAGCAAAATGTGTTTATATATATAAATTGAATATTATCTTCCAAAAATAAAATCTAAATATTTCATTTTTATGAATCTTCTTTTTTTTTTTTTTAATAAAAATATTCATATATCATATTTATATATAAACGGAGATACTGTTCTTAAATTTTATCTATACAGAATTTTATTTTTATAACTATTAATTTTTTTGGAATTCAATTTAGAAATAATTAGGATATATAAAATACTTATTCACAAATATTAATTTAAAATAAATGTATTTATCCAGTACCTTAAATTTAAAATACATATGAAAAATAAATAATTTAAATAAATCACAATATTTTTACGTGTATTTTAAGATATGGGGACTTAACATGGATTTTAATTTACCTCATATTACCAAAAAAAATTTATTTTTTGACCTTTGAGTTTTATTGGGGTTTTTTCTATTATACAGATATTTTTTCTAAGAGATAATTGAATATTTAATATCGAAATACTATACTAAACCTTTATAGTCCAAATTGGGATTTTTTTTTTTTTAATTTATGCATAAATTATATCATACAGAGCAAAAATAATACTTCAAAGTTTATTTTCTGAAAATAGAAATTATATCAAAAATTTATTTGAAAACAAAAGATAATTTATAGATTTTCCAAATTAAAATTATTTAAAGCAGCTTTCATATTAACTGAACATTAAATATAATATGTTATATATATATGCGTAAATTTTGCAAATATAAAAAAAATATACTAAGAGTTAAAATAAGATATTTTGATTTAGATTATTATAATACAGGATCGTTTTATCGAAAAAATTAATTAGTAAGCTATAAGGTTTATAAAATAATGGTTTTTATGAATTTATGAACTAGGAGTTTTAATAAAATATCAAGAAAAAATTAACTTTAATTTCAAAAAATATTCATTATAAATGAAATTTAATTGATTCAGAGTATATTTTAGTATAATATTTAAAATTAAATTCTTTAAATCGCTACAATCTAAAAAATATCTCGCTGGATGTAAATTTCTTCCGTTTCAATTTAGTCTAAACCCTTTTAATTTTCAATTTTTGTATTTGAAATTATATACATGTTCATGGTAAAAAATATTTATTTAATTAGTTTTCTATATATTGGTTAGTAATTTTAAAGTGAAAATTTTATTTTATTTATAATTAGCAACTAAAAAAATATTCTTAGTAGCTATAAAAATACCTTAAGTAAAGAATATTAGATGTGGATAGAGTAATTTTCAAAAAAAAGAATTAATTTCATTACTAAAAGTATGATTATTTGAATATAAAATATTTTCATTCTAGATATTATAATTTAATCAACAAATTTATAAATAAAATTTCTAATCCATTTATAATTTTTAAGAAATAGCATTAAATGTAATTATAAATTATTTTTTGATCTCATATTTAAAACTTTTACTTTTTTCAAATGAAATATACTATTAGTTTGTTGTGATTTATAGATCTTCCAATTAAAAACATTATTATAAATTAATGGATTTTTTCAAATTCACGTAAAAATATTATAATTGTTTTAAAGAAAATTTTCATAAAATCCCGATAGTTTTTTTTTGAAATTTTATATAAACTTCACTATAATGTTTATTTGAATTATCTTTATTATATATTTCAGTTTAGATTGAACCAATTTATTTTTAAGTAATATCGTAATTCAATTTAAAAAAGAAATCATTTTAATCTATAAATAAAATCCTTATTTAAGGAATTTGATGTTTTTTTAAACCAAAATTTAGATTATTTTGCTAAACTTAAATTGTATTAAGATAAATTAGTTAATTTCAAAATTTAGATATCTACAACTAAAATAGATTCGATGATGTTATTTTTTTTTTGATTTTTTAAAGCATTTTTACCATTATAATAACAAATAATAACCTTTAAATTTATTTATTTTTATATAGTTAAAATAAAAAATATTTTTTGTGATGAATTTGAAAACTTTTATCAAAAAAAATTAAACAGAGTTAGAATTTTTATAAAAAATATATCAAATATAGCCAGGAAATTCCCAGAATAAACTATAGCTATTTAATTTGTAATAAGCTGAAGTTAGTATAAATCATTCCACTCATAAATTTTTTTTATAACAATATAAAAATTCTTAGAAATAATTTAAACAGAATTTTAAGAAAATTTTTCTAGGGTAGAAATCTGAGACTAAAATTTAGTCGAATCAATTTTTTTTTAAAAGAATATAATTCTAATCACTTTGCATTATTAGATTTTAGTTTTGATTAATTCTGGGTAGATTTTACAAAAAATGTGTTGAAGTTTTAACTAAATTTGCATATACTGCAGTATTTAAATATTTTATTCAGGACTATGAATTTTTTAATAAGCTGATATATTTTCCAATTATTAATATTTTCCAATTTCAGGTTATTATTAGAATTAATATATCTATATTTATTAAAAAAAAAGAAAGTTTATAATTAAAAATATTAGTTTAAAGAAGATTTCCTAATCGATGAAAATGTGGTTCAATTCATTAAAAAAATTTTATAACGGAATATATTTTTGTTTTGTTAGCATGGTTTATTATTAATAATAAAAATTTCTAAAAAATAATCCCAGAGTGAAGTATACGATTAAATTCCATTTTTATAACATTAGTTTTTCTTAATTATATCATTTTGAATTCATCAATATATAAATTTAATAAATTTTATGTGGTGTTTTTTACCATTATTTCATATAGTTTTGATGAAATACGAATATCATATCAAATTATATATTAAAACACAGTTGTTGGAATATAAGAACTTTTAATATTTTATTAAACTCTATTTGTGATAGTTTTAAAATTGGTTCATTAAAAAATCATAATATTTGAGATCTCATTTTTTTTTAATGATACTGTTTTATGCTTCCTAATTTGATTTTTTTTCTAGATTAAGATCATCGTAGAGCAAGAACACCGATCAGATTCAATGCCCTGATATATATAGTTGATTCAAACACAAATAATTATCAAGCAGAAATTTTATTAATATCTATAGCAAGAACTCATTTATAATTGCTATTTTTTTTGTTTTAAAATCTATAGGATCCATAGGACTATTAAATCATTAAAATGAAGAGCGATTTTTTTTTTATTATCAACCAATTTATAATCAGGATTTGGCTTAGGTTTTTACTTTAATTTTTAGCAAAAGATAAAGAAAAATGTATGAAAATTGTAGTTGAGAAAGTTATAATTGTATAAAATGTTTCTTTTTTGAGCGATAATGTTAATTTTTTTAGCATATAAGTATTTTTGTGTTCAAGTAGAATGAGGTTGGAATAAATTAAATGTAATTAACGATAAATTCTGATTTACGTAATTTTTTTAAGTAAAATCTTGTATTTAATAAATTTCGATATCTTCAAAGTTAAGATCAACGAAAAGGTGTAGATTATAACTTTGTATACTTTTTTTTTATTAAAAAAAAAAAATTCAATTTCCTATCGTGCATAACTTATAGCGGCCAATCTCTAAAATAGATCATATATCATATCTAAAATCATTAAATATCTAGAGCTCAAGATAAAAAAGAAATATTGTTTATTATTTGCATTCTGACTATATTTATACATTTTCTTTTTGATGATAACTCCCAAAATAAGATCTTTTAATTCAATTTAAATCTGATTTCTAATCACAGACTTCAAAGCCTATTTACATATATTTTTTAAAAGATGATTTTATGTTATTTATTGAAGATTTAAACAGTCTGTTTAACAAAAAAAAAGAAAATTTCTTCCTAAGCTATAATAGTACCGATTAAAGCAGATGATAAAGGATATAACATAAATATTTGCAATAAATCAATATATTTTTCAAGATTTATTGTCATGAAGTGTCCCCATTTTTGCTTGATTCATACAGGGTTTAAATCACAAAATTGAAATGATTAAAAAATAAAAATCAACCCAAAAACTTTATTTGCAACTCTTGTTTAAATTTTTTTGCACAAATTTCCATTTATAAAAATTGAAATTAGCATAAATATTTTCGGGAATGAATTTCCGACATGTGTTATGATCTTGGACGGTTTGCAGAAAAAAAAACAGTTTAATTCTGTTTGCATTTTAAATAAATATATTTTTTGACAGATTAATTCGATAAAAAAGATTACAGAATTATAAAATAAGCAATAGGGTCAGTTTTCAATTTATGTTATGAGCGAGTTTTGATAGAAGTTTAACAAAAAGGACTAATGATTCGAATTATAGAAAACTCATACATTAGCCCAAAGACTTATGAAGGGGTTTAAAGCAAAAGAAATAATCACTTGGACGTAAATAGGGCTCAAGTATGAATATTTGGATTTTTGAACCTTTTGAATTCTAATACTTACATGAAAATTTTAAAAAAAGCTACTACTGTGCTTCTAAGTGTTTATTTGAAAAGCCACATCTAAAAGGTATTGAATAAATATACACTACTAAAAGCTATCAACCATTAGTTTTAAAAGCTTATAGTAATAAATCTGGCCGAAATACCATGAGTATTGGACTTTTAACGACGCATAAACCGTTTTAAAATTAGAATATAACACAATGTTTAATTTATAAATAACACCAACAGGCTTACCATGCTCGCATTTTCGGCCAAGGCTCAACATAAGTCATCGGTATCTAAATTAGAGCCATAAAATAAATACCCATAAACCAAGGGTTAAAGATTGTGTTAATTTCAATTCAACTGATAATTAAAACTTCGATTTTTTCTCCGTAAAAAATAATAAAGGCATGGAATAGTGGAGAGGGAAAGTAATTAGGTAGGATGGGAGTATGCAGGTGAAATATCCTATAGCATAAACGTTTCTGGTACGAAATTTCGGCTGTTTTGCCTTCTTTTGCTCTATACAAAATCAATTAAGGTCACGATAAAACATTTTTTATCTGGATTGACCTTCATTTTTATTTTTTCATATCAGTAAGGATTATTGTCAGCTACAGAAAATGTCAAACATTGGGGTATGAGGTTCAAATAGAGGCATCTAAATTCATAGAAAATTATCTTTGATATTTCTTTAAGCTACTCTAATAATTATAGTCACTTTATCTTGCAACAATAAAATGCACTAAATAAAATTCCGTGATACAAAAAAATAAAATAAAATGCACTAATAAATTTTTTCCTTATTTTGGGCGATTTAATTGATTCCTGAAAAGGAAAATCCATTTGGCACAAATTTTGGTAAAAAAATAAAAGTAACAAATACTAAATCTACTGGAGGGGATATGATATGGCACGACGCAATTGCTTTTTTGTGCCTAAAATAATTTCCTTTTAAAATGAGGGATTTTTATGTGGAGATGGTATTCTATTGGGCTTTTAAACAGAGTTCTGAGCTGGAAATGAGATAATTATATTTTGATAAAAGTATTGGTTGGTTTATTATTTACATATTTGTGATTAATAATCAACTAATTTCTGCTATTGTAGAGAAGTATTGAAAAGTATTTATTGGGTAAAATAATTCGGAGCGATGGACAAAAAGTGAAATATATTAAGCCAATAAAATGATGTAAAAAATGTATACTTTAACAGATTAAAAAACTCAAATATCGGAGATTTTGAGTAAATGCGGACTTTATTGGGTAAGACTTATCTAAATTTGATAATTGTGCTAAGTTTCATTTTAAGTGAAAACGAAAATCATTTGTGATAATTGATTTGTACAAAAAAAATCCAATAGAAATCAACGAAAACAAAAATGAAGTAGAAAACGTTAATTACGATAGATTTATATTGTTGCAATTACTGATGGGGAAACTTTTATGATGGTTATTTTTCATTTGTAATATATTACACAGGGATCGAAAATTATGGAAAAAGGAGCCTCTGGTTTTCTATTGAGGCAGGTGAAAAAGCTACCTTGAATATTAGTTAAAATACTTCATTCCCCCCTGTCTTTGACTCCATTACATTTTTTTACTGCTCTACATTTTCCTATTTAATATTGAGTTTATACTAGATATTAACCCCAAATAAATCTTGTGGGGGTAATAGGCAAAAAAGGCCAAATGGCTAGCTGTTCTGAATACTTTCCACATATATTTTTAAAATTTTTATCGCATAGTTTTATAATAATTTGCAGAAATTGTTTTTTATGATCTTATCAACAAGCAGGGCTTATCGAGATTTCATTGTTACTAAGCGGGAGATAGGTGAGTGATGGGATCGAGTCTCAATCGTAAATACAATCTCTCACATTGATTTTTTTCTATTGTATTTTTCAATGGCATTTTCCATAAAAAACAATAAAGCGAAGAAAGATATAGATCCACAAAATGAAAATAATATTAGCACCCTAAAGATATTTGTTTTATTGACTGGACTGCCATATTGTTGGTTTTATACATTGGAAACAAGACAATTAATCTATTTCACTACAATATGATACGATATTGCATTTTCTAAAGCTTAGTAGGTTTTGGAAAGTTTAGACCTATAAAAGTAATCTGATAAGAAAGGTTTTTTTTTCCAATTAAAAGCGTAAAACGAGATAAATAACTGATATTTATCATTGAGGATTTTAGGCATATTGTTAGTGATGTAAATAAACTGTCATTTGGCAATGCCCATTAATTTTTAGGAAGTAAGAAATATCCCATGACAAAACTATTAATTAAATTAATAACGTGTGCGATGCATAGTCTACTGGGCAAATTAAAACGTCAGTTATAATGCATATTACATACTTAATTGTTTAGCTTATTCAGGAATATAATTTATATTACGTTCTAATATGGTGTAAAAAATTTACATCTTGATTTTAGTGCCATGAAAAATTACCCAGCATACTTTTTGATGTTAAAACTTTCTGGGCCCAAAAAGTTGTTTAATTCAGATCCGTGTAAATAAACATGTTAGTTCTTTAATTTTGAATTTAAAGCAAGCGAAAGACCCCACTTTTAATAAAATGTTTTTGTTGACCAAACAAGTAAATACACCATCGTACTATTCTATTAGAATATAGAGATAATGCGATTTTATATTTATACGGCTTTAAAATAGAAAGTCGCTAATTTGCCATCCACTTTAAAGATACTTCAAGATCTAAAAAAAAGAATAGTTGTTTCTAGTAAATTATTACTAATAAAGTTGATTACAAAGATATGCTGTATTTTTGCATTATTGATATCTTCGAACAGGATTTCAAGAATTGAACAAAAAAAAAACAGATGTTTTGTTGGGATTTGTGTTCTGGTCCTATTGGCTATTAATAAATTTTTGCATTTTTTTAGAGAATATAACTTGTTTTATTTAAAAGTGATTAATAAGTATATGTGCGGCGAGAAATAAAAGCGTATATCATAGCGTGTTATTTCTAAAACTCAAGTATTCAAATGAGGTAATATTAGCTGTACAATAAGAAATCCGTTTTATCTTGATAGTTTGGTTTTTGTTTATCTATAGACTTGTCGATTTCCGATTACTATTTGATATAGTTAATATTTCGAACTCGAGATGGTTATTGGTAAAATAAAACACCACAATTTAAAACTATTTGTCGTTTTTAGCATCAGGACTATTGGTTTATTCTCAATTTACAAACTAGACACCCTGCATACTTTTTTTTACCAATCAGGATTTTGATTAGGATTAGATTTTAAACCAGAATAATTTTTTTAAAAAATAAATCAATTTAATTTCATAACACCGTTTTAGCTATTTAGAGTGATGGGCCGAAAAAGATTAAAAAATTGTCAATTTATGGAATAGTCACTGCACTGTAATTTTTATCATATGCAGTTTGAGGGGATTCTTTTCAAGACTAGGCTTTTTTTTACAATGTAAACTATCGTCTATAACAAAATTTAACCATCATCAAGCCAAGAAATATAGAAAAGCATACCACTTACAAGAAAATTCCTTTTTGCAATTCTAATACTAGATTATCCAAGTACGGTGTCAGGACTATTGGTATACTACCAATTCACATAATGGACATTTCGTATACTTTTTTACCAATAAATAGAAAGAATTAAGAATTAAACTTTTTGATGCATAATTTTAAGAAATAGTCAAATTTCATTTGTCAATACAAACTTAATCATGTAAAATGATAGGTAGAAAAAGTAGAAGAAATGGTAGTATGCAAATAGTCATAACACCCTCAAGTGCTTTATATGCGTATAATGGTTTTATTTGCAAAATAAGAAAGTAATAAAGATTTAATAGGCAAGTCTAATCTCAACAAGAACCTCCTAGATGAGAAAGCAATATCGGATGATGCTAGTGATAATAGTTGTATATATTTAATTACAAACGGAGAATAGTATTTGGTTCGATTTTGTCAATGCAAATTAGATTTCCATCATAAACACTTGCGAGAAATTTCTTCCGTCAAAGATTGAATCTGTGATGTTTCAAATTGCTGATCAATTTGTTATCTTTAATCAGGGTGGTATTATTAGCTGGATTTTCAGGTAGAAATTGATTACAATAATTTACTAGATGTAAAAACAAATATTAAAAAAAGGAGGATTTTTTACAAATTGGCAGAACCAATTTTGGCTCTTGTTTTTGACAAATTTAGAAATGACATTCACTTTTGCTCCAATAGTTAATCGATAACCTTTTCAAAAGTTTTTTAATCTAATTGGCCTGAAAAGTGTAAAAACGTCCAATTCTTTCTGGTCCTATTAAATGTGGGGCTAGAATTTCTAAGCAAATTCAATTTATTAGATTACGAGTTTATGATCAACAATAATCCATAAATAATTGGATACATAGTCACGTACAATTAATAATATATGTATTGGGTTTACACTAATCACTTTTATGCATATCTTCCCAACAAACAATTGGGATAAATAACGCTGGCGATACATTTTGAAAACGTATAAAAGCCAGTTTATTGGTAGAAAGGCTTTTTGTATCATTATGGGAAAATATTGTAGATGCAACCCTAATTAGGACCAGCATATGAATAATTAAATTTCTCCTCGGAACGAAGGGTGAATGAGAATAGGTTAATGTTGCTTTTTCTGGCCAAGAAATCCCTTGTTTGTCCTATATAGGTTAATTAGCCTGAATTATATACGTTTTTTATATTTGAAATTTCCAATTATTTATCAAATCCATTCAACCCCTTCTCTGTCTCTCCAACCCAACAGATGGATTGAAGAAAAAAACATTCTTCATATTGTAATTTCGACTATTTAAACTCGGAGCGAGATTTGTTTTTCTTTTTTTTCTATTTTTCGCTTAGTATATAAAGGTTAAAACCCCATCTTGCCTTTTATCTTTCTGTATTATTTAATTGTAATCTTTCCGATAATCTCTTTTGAGCAATCATATTTATCAAGCATTAATAATGAGTAGCAGCACAACCATATCAAGGGCTCCGGTCTATGTCAATTTTGTCTTTTACGCTGTTAGTTTAAGAACTAACGCGGATTTGGCTAGGGGTTATACTGTGCTAATTTTACTTGGGGTTTTGGAACGTCTTTTATCCATGGTTTTTGATATGTACCCTCTAAGGTAATTTCTCTCTTACTCTTTTTCTTTCCCCATTCTCCTTCGTTGTACATTACTTTTAACGGGGGTTTTTTTCTCTTGTTAGAATCGGAAAGCTGTGGTATCTAACCTATAGAGCCCCACTCTACCTCGCGGTTACTATTCTGCGGTATGTACTTATGATTGCTATCATGACTGGAAAAATCCCACTATTCATGGTTATCGTAAGTCTATCTTTAGCTATATATCTCTAAATTTCTCCACCGAGGTTCCTCCAAAACACCTCATATTTATTTTCCAATTTATTCCATTTTCAAAACCACCATTTTGTCTCTTTAATAATCTCTTTAATTGCTGCTATTAATAGTGTTGTGGATTAACCTTGGGTCAAATGATCGTTGAAGTCATCAGGTACTTTATACTTGACAAAAAACTCAAAAGTCAATCTGTTAAAGGTGGCTACTCATCCTCTGATTCTCGGGACTATTACGGCGCTTCAAGCGACTTGGACTTTTCGCACAAGCATCCTGCTGTTAAAGGTCAAGCTCTTGTTGATGAATCCTGCTGCTAAGATATTCGACACCAAATCATTATTCCCTTGTTTATGATTTGTTTTTCTCCTTAATAAACTAAATCCCACATGGGTTTGTTGGGTAATCTTACAAAGATTTATCCGATTTCATTTCATTTTTTTTGAACATATGCGTTTCGTATCTCCTTTCAATATCTTGTATTTACTTAAATTAAATTTATTATAATCCTAATTTGTTAAATTATTTATTTAATGTTTTCAGTGTATTGCTCGTAAATTTATCGCAATTTAGTCAAATTTTATTGAAAAAATATAAAATGTATTGTAATTAAAGGGATAATCCTTGATGATTAGTATGTTAGATATCTATTTTGTGGCTAGTCCTACGAATCTGCGTTTCTTAATATTCGCTTCTAGCACTGCTTTAATGGATTCTTCATCAAACAATTCGTTTGTTGCATTCTGTTCCCATAATTTGGCCACCGCTTTCAAATTGCTTACATTCACACCGACTTGTCTCTTCAGTCCTACAATTAATCCTCTCAGTTTGTTTCGCAACTCTATAATCTGAGGTTCTAGAGACCTCATATTCTGCAGTTGTTCAAAGTTGTACCGCATCATATATGTTATAATCCTTGCTGACAATCCCAGGTTATAATTATGTTCAACCCATAATGTTATACACCGCAGCATAACCGGGAATGAATTAAGAGGCAGCGTCAACAGGGCGTCTTCTAGGTAGTTTGGTCGAATCTTCTCTATTACTTTTAGTAAGTACACTTCGGCCACCGATATATTCATAGCCTTAAGCAAAACATTGGGTGGTGGAATTGTTGGTCTCGGGTACATTGAGTTTGTTTGGGATTTAGCCAGTGCTTCATCGTAAGCATCTCGCTTTTGCAATTCGAGTTCAACAACTTTGATAGCTTCAATTATCTTCTCCCCTGCCTTCATGTTCTCCAATGTCACCTTAACCCCTGATACTTGAGCCACGGCATCATCGTTCTCCTCATTTTCCTGGTCACCCCTTGTTGAATGCACAAGCACATTACTATCTGGTGCGACTTCAGATTCTTCGAATCCAGAAATGTTCTTGTTGGCATCAGCCACCATCGACTGTTCATGGAATTTCTCGAGTTCATTTTCCCTCTCTTCCTCCAAAAACAATGGCTCTTCAGTCTTGTTCCATATCCGTATCGATCGGTCTTGCGATACTGCGGCTATAAAGTTTCCGTACTTGGCCACCGCAAGCCCCCAGATATCCCCTCCACTGAAACCTCCATCCGCCAATGACTGGATCTTCACGAACTTATCGGCATCCCACATTGTCACCGCTCCATCTTTCCCCGCTGAAAAGAAGTAATGGGTATCCCATACAAACTTTACTGATGTGATTGCATCCTTGTGTGCGTAAATGGACTTGTGGCAATCACCAAAATCTAAGCCCCATATTTTCACGTTCTTGTCGGCTGATCCCGATACCAACAATGTGCTATCAGAAGAAATATCTATCGATAATGCTGGTAATTTATGCCCATATAATGATAGGGAGAATTTTAATGAATCATAAAAAAACACTTTTATGGTCGTATCAAGCAACGAGTAAGCTACAAATTTAAGATTTGGTGATACCACGACTGACAAAACTACATCGGGCAACTTCAATGTTCGTGTGTGGACAAGCGATAAAGTCTTGCCTACTTGGAGAGAAGGAGTGTTAGTATCATCGTTGTTGGCGAGAGCCGCAGAGATCATTTCAAAGTCCCAAAATTTAGATTCCTTATCACCACCCCCAGACACGATCCCTGATTTGTCTGGAGTCACTGCAATACAATAAACACCACCCTCATGAGCCTCATACGTGGCAATCGGTGGTCCGGCAGCAGCTAAATCGAACAATTCAATTGTTCCGCTTTTTGTTCCAACAGCTAAATGTTGATCACCAGGTAAGAATACTACAGTTAAAGGTTGGGAGCACTCTAAAGTACGTATACAAGCTTTAGTAATCGAGTTCCAAACAAGAATGTTTGAAGAACAGGCTGTGGCTATTAGCTCATTATCAGAGGATAAAGAAATGCATCGAGGTTCACTTCGATGTCCTAATCTTTCTATAGAATGTATCCATTGGGGTTCAAGCAACTTTTTCGAATCAGAATCAGATGTCTTTAAGCTGCTGATGATTGGTAAAGACGCTACACTTAATGAATTATTTACAAGCGCAAACATAATTTTAGTGTTTTTTTGTCTATTGACTATAAGCAAAGAACTTTCAGTGGGATTGAACATAAAGCTGCGAGATTTAGCAACTAATCTCAGAACCTGCCTTGGAAGATACTCCAAATTTAACAAGTCTTGAGTTGATAGCTCAAAAACAGAAGGATCATCAATAGTAGAGGGTTCAGATGATTTTTTCTCGCGGATTCTCTTGATTTTTCTAGCGGATTTCTTTTTTATTTCTTCTGGCGTAGAGATGGTGAAAAACTCGACCATTCTGTCATTGGTTTGGCAGCCCAGCAATATCCCGGCGGGGTGAAACTGCAGCATTGTGACACGTTCTTTGCTCTGTTTACTAATGAAACCAAGTTCTACTAGAATTTCCTTATTTCCCTTTTTAACTAAGTTTTCAAGTAAATTTTCAGAATATGTTGCAGAGTTATTGTAAGAGTTTTCAGATAAAGACGTTCCGGAACTGGGGAGAGGTACGCTGGGATCTGGGGAGTCCTGTAAATTTAATTTGAATACTTTAAGATTAGATTCAGAACTTCCTGTTATGAGAGTTTTGTGATCAGGACTAATGGCAATAGACCACACTTCACTTTTATGACTAACGATGGTCTGAACGCAATGTCTATATTCTAAATCCCAAACTTTAACAAGAGTATCTTTACTACTGGTGATCAGGAACCCTTTTTCACCAGCAGTAAAAGCATCTTTTGTTTCAGTAGACTGGGAGGTATAAGAATCCATAGTACTGCCTACATCCACAACGGAATCACTCTTTTCAGGTGAAACAGCATTTTGCTGGTCGTTAACGAATATTATACCGGTGATTTGATCTTTATGGCCTTTAAGTCTATATAAACCAGTTTCGGCTATAATGTCCCATAAAACTAGGTCAGTGTCTCTGCTTCCGGAACATAGTACTGTTCCGGTTGGGTCAAAAGTTAGGGCAGTGATGGCACCTTTATGGCCATTGAATATACACGAGGGAGAAGGGTTTTCGAAATCAAATAGGCGAATGGAGCCATCGGAATAACCAATAGCATATGAATCCTCACTAGGTGAACGGGTAATGCAAGTGACATGGCTGTTGTTGTCGAAATCTGACCACCTTTCATAAAGCTGACCTTTTTTCAAGTCCCAAACCATAACATCTTGAAGTGCGGGTGAAATGGCATATTTTCCATCGAGAGAATAAACTGAATTGCTAGAGGGACTGCATATGACACCGAAATTTTTTTCGGCTTCGTACCTCTGATATGCTTTAACCATTTGATGATCTTGCTTTTGGATAAAATTTGAATATATAAAATCCAAGCACTATTTTAGTAAATGGAGGGAAAAGGGTCGAGTAAATTGAATATGCTGTATTTATCGAAAACGTAACTTTGAGATTCGATGCTCAGGAATAAAGTAGTTTGGATATTATTGTATTTTTAAAAGTAATAGTTTTGGACAACTAATAATTTTATACATGGAGTAAATTACATGGCATATAAAATTTTCTTTTCCAGCTTGAATTTTTTTTTTTTCACTTTTTTTTTTCTTGGTTTGATCAGTCCATAATGGAAATTTTATAGTTAAAACCAATTGGCTAACAGGCTAATTTTTATTCCTCTTTGATTACTATAAGCAAAAGATGTTGTTATTAACCAATTATAATTAGAATATATGAAGTGACAAAATTCTCAAATTTTTTCAGGGTCAAAACATATCCTGGCACCTATTCGCTCTATCTACCTTTTCAAACAGGCTAAGTGGGAGACTATTAGCTAATTGAAACTGAAAATTTGTTATAGAGATTATAGTGGTCAAAAATTGGTATTGATTTTTGACTAACATCTCTGAAAAAGTTCAAGTTTAGCCAATCATATTTAAAAGAAATTGTTTCCTAGTAATCAGAATTAAATATTGCGAGTGGAGTTGAGAAAAAAGAGTATACGAATCAAACGAAGTTATAAAATGAGTTATCAAATAGGCTATTCTGAAGACTATTTCGTGATCAACAGACTCAAAAGCCATAGGCTACGAATCAAGTGTTGGTTAGACGTTTGGATCGGATGCAGGCTTCCATGGAGCATAAATTAAGAAATACTAAGATAGAGTAGGTATAGCTATCAAAATACTTAAATAATCCCACTTGTTACTGTTGCGCTTGATATGCAGTTCTACTATCAGTAATATAAAATCCACATCTACCTAGAAGATTATCTAAAAATGTATATGAGCATTAGCCGGCTCGGCATTAGTAAAGTAATGCTGCGTTTCAGTCGTTCGTGGTACACTAGCGAATCTAAATTGAGTCACACGAAAAATCCACCACCGGGATTAGCAACAAATCAAGGTGAATACCCGTCAACATTGAAACCAGCTCAAATCAAGTCAGATTTCGACACACTCCAGAACATGTTCGTGTACGATACCCAGAGTTTGAGTATAGCAAAAGATTACCTGCACAGTTTCAAATTATCCGATTCGCGAACAGTTCCCGGGAGTCTTGTAATTGTCGAAAACGTAGCCTTCCAATGGACACCTCAAATCAACGCAAATGGTTCTGAAAGTTCAAATTCTCTCTCTGAGGCTGAAAATATTGACGGGAAATCGCTGATGAGTCAGATGGGGGAGGAAAATTTAAGGATTTTGGAGGTGGTTACTCCTAAACCGGAAATATTGGTCTTTGGTACTGGTCGCAAACTGTTGCAATTGTCTGCTGAGGCTCGCAAATACATTCTAAAGCAAGGGATAAAGCTGGAAGTTTCTAATACCAGGAATGCTTGTGGCACCTACAACATTCTTCTTGAGGAGGGCCGCAAAGTAGCTATACTGGCGTTGTCAAACAGCATTTGATAAATGCTCACATTTTCACCTATACATTTTGACCACCATTGCCTTATTTAGTTCCACATATTGTTTCGTTTCCATTCAGTGTCTCAATTCCCTTCCGACGTATTTCTAACTTGTTTTTTATTTAGCGTTTAAAAATGCTCTACTAATAAAATGCTAATGTTCATAATTAACCAGGCTTATTCACCCATTAACAAATAGGAATACACTATTATAAAAGCTATCAGTTTACTAAAAATTATACGCCAGTAGTTAGCTATTAGAAAAATGATAGGTCGGACGGAGTAGAGGTGTCAAGCCCGCTCTGAGCTAGCCATTCGTCATTCCAGAATTTCGTTAAATGCCGCTGCCCTGAATCGCACAAAATCGTCAATATTGTACAGCCCTTCCCCAATTTACGAGCTAATTGGACCACTGCCACTAAGTTAAGCGCCGAGGAACTTCCCAGGAAAAGCCCGTCGTTGTCCATAACAAACCGAGCCATATGCACTGCTTGTTGATCGCTTACGCTGAAGGCCCCATCTATATACTTGAAGTCCTGTTCATCTAACCCTAAATCATTCCCGGCCTGGTCCTGCTCATACTCCAATTCTGTTTTGCTTGAGCTCGAAATGTCGAAAGAACTATTTTGAAACAACAAGCTAAAGTTGGATGTTAGGCGGTTAAGTCCCACTCCTTCAATGATTGTGTCGACTTGATGTCGTCTTCTCGTTCCTTCTCTCTCAGTCTCCGAAAACATTACATTATGGTTGACTTTATTAGCTAGTCCGCTCCCAGGTGGGTCGGCTAGGTACATTTTCAGACCGGGTATTCTAGGTTTAAGATACAAAGAGAGCCCTGAAATCGTACCCCCAGTTCCTGATCCATGCACAATAGCATCTAGTTTGGGTTTGCCCTTCATCTGCTTAAAGATTTCTGGCCCAGTGTTTTTGTAATGTGCTGCAAAATTACTAGGGTTTTCAAACTGATCCATAAAAAACCCTTTTCGTGTGATAGATTCCCCGGAACCATCTTTGGCTTCACCCTCAAATAACTCATATTCCTGAGCTCTACGTTCAGCCACTCGCACAAAATTGTTTGGATCGACTATTGAGCATGGCTTTACCAGTTCCACTGTAGCCCCCATTTTCTCGAGTATCTGTCGCTTCTCGGATGCCACGTCGTTAGGCATAACAATATATGAAGTATAACCTTTAGCTCTTGCTACAAAACATAATGATATACCCGTTGAGCCTGAAGTTCCCTCAAAAATGCAGCAATCCATCTTGGGATCAAGTAACCCAGCTCTTTCAGCATCCTCAATTATTTCCAAAACTACCCTATCCTTAGCGCTGCCCCCAGGATTCAAGTACTGTGAAAGTTTTTTTAATTTTTTTTTTTAAATAAAAAAAATATTTCAGTCATAGTGCTTTAGTATTTTCATAATTACGGAAATAACCTCAGTTGAATCCAAAAGATAGCTAAATAATTTGAATCATCAAAAATCTGGCAATTTTAGCGAAATTGCTTTAAAAATACAGTTTACTTACTTCTGCTTTTCCCTATTAACGATTATGAATCGTTATGATTCGCCACAAAAAATTTCAAATAAATATTATTAAGATTTTTTAAATAGATCTAAAAATATAAAAACTAGAGTTTTGATAAAGATTTTATATTCTGTTACCAATATCTCGCAACCAAGTAAATCCGACAAACTATTTATTCGGATTATGGGAGTATTCCCAATGAGTTCTGTAATTTCTGGATAATTCCTTTTGAAAGCTCGATTCTTCTTGGAGACTTCAGTAGACTCTTCTATCTAAAATCATAATACAGTCTTATAAATTTAAATAACCAAATGGGTTGAAATGTTCTTTAAATCTCTGGTAAAATATTAAAATAAAGATGTTTCAAAAAATATTAAAATAAAGATGTTTCAAAAAACATTAAAATAAGTGAGGTCTATCTTACGGAATTTACTGCAGTAAACTTGCCCCATAAGTGCACTAGTCCAAGGAATGAAAGACCGAAGATTGCACCGAGGCTAGCAAAAACAAATGGGTCATTATTCAATTTTATCATTTAAATTAATATTTTTCTAATCAATCTTTATGTGGAAATACGAAATTCAAATTTTCTCAAACTTTGTGGATTTAAATTTCTAATCAAATTCAACTAAATTTATTAAGCCAAAAGCTGGATGCCACCTTTTTTTTAACCAGTAGATGTTTCCTTGGGCAGGTATTTCGGCTTTTTTTTAGATAATTGGTCCCTTTGAATAAACTCAACGGTTTCTTCCAATAGATATTCAATACATCTCTAGTCCATAGTTTGACTTCAGCGTGCTACTCACATTCAAACCAATAAAACTATTGATATCTTTCAACAATTTCCTATTCCTCTCCAATCATTTTATAATGCTCTTTTTGATAGTTTTAGCGTTTATTTTTAAAATCGAGATTTGTATGAATTATCAGAATTAAGCTTTTCCATTAAAGTATTCTTTTTTCCTTCGAAATTGGGTCATTCGATTCTTATATCAAAGGATATTATGAGCAGTTCAACCTCCTCAATCAATCACGAAGATGAGCTGGGATCAGGTAAGATTATCTCGTCATTTTCCTTTCTTTTTATCCTTGTTTTGAGACAATTCCCTCTAATCATACTTAAAAGTCGCGGGTTCACAATAAAGCTTCCTCTTTTTTCATTGTTCTCTATTTTAACCCCGTTTCTTTTGTTTATTTGTGATTTCGTTCTAATTCAACAGATTTATAGTTTTCTTATTTTAATCCCTTATTTCCCTTGTTAGCCTTCGATGACTTTCTAACCAATTCCTTTTCCGGTTTCAATTACATTTCCGAAAAAATCCCTGCTTTGCTTCCTATTCTCATCAATCCTTCAACAGATGAATCTATTGCTTTCGATTCAATTGTTCCCAATAAAGATTTAACAAAGATCTCTTCTTTTCCTCAAAATTCTTTATTCCCTCCAAAAGATTCTAAAAGTTTAATCCAAACTAATTCTAGTATTGAAATCGAATTTGATGAAATCAAGTCTCATATTTTTTTACTTACAAAAAAAATAGAGTCTGCTTATTTCGAACACGTAAGAAAAATAAATCTTCATTTGTCCTTATTTTATTTAATTTTTTTATTTATATCTTTCAGATTTCAAAAAATCGGATTGAGCTATTAAGCCATTTCACCGGTTTAAATGGTTTGCAAGAGGTTGTAGAAACCGCTAAATCCAGAATTTCTGATACCAAATATGATATACAAAAGTATTTCAAATCCATTTTATGTTTTTCTTATCAACTATCTTTATTTACAGCATAAATATTTTGTTTATAGGCTCAATATGCAAGTTCGAATTCCTTTAGATCAAATGAAAAAGTCTTTAAATAGAATAGTAAATTTGCGAAACACTTTGGATATACTTAGGTCATTGTCCAAAATTCTCATCTTACTAGGGAGACTAATATCCCATCTTCCTTCTTCTCTCATAAATAAAATATCCTTGGATAAATCTGCTTACAAAAATGAAACCGATACTCAATATCTCACCTTTTCCGCCATGTTAATTTCCGATATCGACAGTATTACTTTGAATCCCAAATTTCTCAAAATTGATTTCATCGTATACTTACTGGATAATTATATTAATCCAAGAAGGGATTTTATCCTTTTAGAAGCATCTAAACATATCAAGATTGGTCTAGACTCCCAAAGAATGCTAGATCTAGGAGTTGGACTGCAAATTTATTTCAATCTTGGTCTTTTAAGAGATAAAGGTTTTGAATTAATCGATAGTCTCATTAGCTCCACTTCATCTGAAATTGTGGGAAAAATTGATCTCGAAAGTCTTTCAAACCCTAATAACAGTAACTTTCATTAATTTATTTATATTCGTTTTTTGTACCTACATTTTTGCTTATTATTTTATTCTTTATTTTAGGCTCAATTTCAAACCACTCATCTGCTAAAAACCATTATTCTCACAACCAGGAAACTTCAAACAATTTTTCACATGAAATTTCTGATATTTTATGGTCCATTATTAGGTCATTTTCCAACCACATTTCTAATCAGGCCAACAAAGTATCCCTCTTAGAAAGGGTTCTCAGCAGTAAAAAGTTTGATTCAAAGGATCCATTCTTTGATCAAAATTCTTTTTCTTCCGATTTTACATCCACTTTCTTCTTTGAAATATCTTCTTCTTCGCCCTGCTCTACCTTAATTGAGTATTGGTGGACAGACGTGTCTAAATCTATCAATAGCGAGTTAACTAAAACTAAAGGTTAGTTTCATTTATTTTATTTTCAATTTTCTTATATATTGACTTTTTAATAAATATTCCTTCTTTTATTGTGATGCTCTTTATAACATTTCTTGTGTATTTCATTTATTTTAGAGAATCCCGTTGTCTGGAAGGCGTTTTTATCGGTTTATCCAAGATTTTATCAATTACTTTCATCTAGTTTACGACCAGCTTTTGGTTCATTGTCTGAAAATATAGTTTTCAAAACCGTACTAACGAATGTCAAAGAGGACTACTTCACCATACTGGAAAAAAAATTAGATACCGTTTTACTTAAATGTTTAAATTACAATCCATCTACTATATATCCATCCTCTCCAAATATATTCTCAGCTGATAAATCTAATCAAAACAAGTATCAATCTAACACCTCTACGAATTCATGGCAATCTAACTTAGGATTTGGCTTTCACAGCTCTTCCAAGAATCAAGATTCCAACTCGCTTGACATTAATGAATTTTACAGTTCTAAAGATAAATCTCATATTAATAACGTATTGGATACTACTTCAGCCCTTGGGGTTCTAAAATATATCGAGACCGAACTTGAAGTTGTTAGTTTGTTTGATCCTCTATTTGCTGAGGTAGCCCAAATTTCTTTGCCTACTATTTATCATTTGGTTGACATCACCCTATTCAGGTTAAGTATTATTTTTGAGAAAGAGAATCTGTTCATGGAGCTTATCGATATAAACCCCAATGATCATGACCTTTCAAAATTATTATGTTCAAATTCTTTGAAACTGGCTAGCCAACACATCAATCTTCTCAATTCTCTAGTTTTTTTTTTAGCAAGGATATCTTATAAGGATTCTCCTGAAAATGAAAAGGTCCAAAGCCCATCTTTGCTTAGTAATTTCTCCAAAAACCTTAGCGAGATTCCCAATGGATACGCTAGTCCTAAATCTTCATATAAAAAGTTGACCGAGCACAATTCATACCAAACCAAGTTTTACAACGTTTTTAAAGACGTAATCTCCTCAACTCAAATTTCTATGAAAAAAGCAATTGATTCCACCTTCTCTTCAATTTCCAAGTTGATCATTTCTGAAATGCTTAAAATTATCGATCCATTAAAAAAACTAGAGTATTTGGGATATAAACCAGAAAAAAATTTCAACATCCTTAATCGCAATTTGGATGAAAAAGTCGATGAACTTTCCAATTATTTTGAAAATCTTTCTTTATTGATTAAAAGATCATTCTCCATACTCTTTGAGAACTTTATCAAGATCATTACATCTCCCCTAATCGGACCACCAGTAATTACTCTCCTTCGATCCTTATTCTCAGCCTTTGTTAGCATTGGTTGCTCTATTACCCCTATAACCGAAGTTGTTAGTCTACAATTAGTTTCTTTTGTCTCTAATTTTGAGTTTGATAGTTTACAATTATTCAATTCCCTCATTATTCGGGATAGTCATCTACTTTCATACTTGACCCTCTGTACAGAAACCAACCAATTAGAATTTATAGATCTCGATGATGATTATTCTCATCTTGCTTTCGATTCGCTTGGAAGCTTTACATTTTCGTCATTCTCTGGAGATAACAAAAATAAGGCACAAATCAGTGATAAAAAGAAATCCTCAATTTATAAACCACACCATATAGGCAAAACTTATCAGGCTCTTAGATCATTTAGGCAGCTTATTTTCTACTCTACATCAGATATATTAGAACCGCTGATTACTGGTATTTATGATTCTGACGAACCTAGTCAAGATATAAATATCAGTGCTCAAGTGTATGTAAAAAGGACTTTGGAAAAAATACCGTTTATCAAAGATTTTAACAAGTATGACGTAATGAATCACTTGATAAGCAGATCTATTACAATTGGCAAATCTTTCGAAAATTCCAACAATCTACAAGAAAAAAAAGAAGATTTAAAATCGTGGGAAGATTTTGTTAATATTCTTTACTCTTTTGACCTTGAACTCTCAGTAAGTTCCGAGCTTACTTTGGAATTTGGGAGTTACTTTCCCATAAATGTAGATTCAAAATATATATCTGATTCTGAAATAGATTTAAAGCATGTGGAAGTTGATAGTCAATTAGATATACGCTCACAGTGGATTACCTTATTCTCAGTTCTTTATATTTGCGGATCAGCTCCTTCCATTGAAAACTTTGAACTAGAGTTTTATAATCGTTTATCAAAATCTGTAGCGGAATTGTTTCGCCTAAAAAGTGATGAGGGATCAAGTTCATGTATCAAACTTCCATCAAGTATTTATGATTCTGAAATATCTATAAATTTGCAGGGAATAGTAAGTATTAGCAATGATTGCAATACGAAAAAATCTAGGACCCAATTGGATGAGAGGTTGTCGTCAAATTATGCAGAGTTACTCATTTCTTTAGCAGTATGTTTTTTCCTAAAGGGAGCATTCTAATTCAATTATTAATTACCCTTTTCTATTTTTTTTTGTAAGGAGTATAAATTATCTTTTTTCCTAAACAAATTTTTATTTAAAATCCATTAAATTATAAGGTTCTCATATTTTCGATGTGATTAAGCATTTCAATTTAGTTTCAGATTAAAAAATAAAATGTAATAAATTTTGATTAAAAGAAATTTAATAAATTAAATTTAACCAAATGTGTTATTAATTTCCGAATATTAACTTGAGAATAGAATTAAGTAAAAGATCTAAAATTTGAATGCACATTGGCAAATCTTAAATCAGACCAAGTAAAAAAATGTTTCTAAATGCTCCGAGTTTATATCAAATAAATAATTAATATTGGATTATTAAAATTTAAAAAAGATTAAATTTTTCATTTCTCAAGTGAAGTTATACTTTAAGAATTTGGCATACTTTGATTTTCATAAGGTGGATAAACTTCATTAAACCCATTCTAAAAATTTTACTAAAATAAAGGTTATAAATTTTTGATGGTTTCTTGGTATCTTATAATAAATCGATTATCCAAACTCATTAACCTACAAGTATTAAAAAAAAATTCAGCGTAAAAAAAAAAAATAATTAACCTACAAGTATTTTTTATTTCGATTTCAAAAATAAATATGAAACAAATCTCATACCATTATTTGTGCGGTAAAAAGAAATTTTTGAGATTAGAGACTTATAAATTTGTGTAAATTTAAATTGTAAATATCTTGATATCATTTTTTTTATCAAGTTAATTAGTTATTTTTTACTCGAATAAATTTAAAATTTTCCAATGTGCACCAAAATTGCTTTTTTTTTATTTAATCTGAAACATGAATTAACATTAGAATTATAAAAGATAGTTTTATTCAATTTTAGTTGAACTGATTAACATATGTTAACTTTGATTTCATTTAGATATTTAGTATCAAATTAATAAAAATTTTTGTTTTTTTGGTTTGAAATTAATTTTTTTTATTCGAAACCAGCTATTAGACTTAGATATTAAGTAGAATTTTTTCCCTAGCTCATAGGGATTGTGAAAAGTAATTTAATATATCATTTATATATTAAAGATTATAATTGTACATTTATGAATAATGTATATTATTTATATTGAGAGATTATCTTTTTTTACCAACTATTTAATTGCAGAGATGCAGAAATAATTAGGATAAATAATAAACTGCTGTTTATTTAAATGGATTTAAGGTTTTTTAAGCAAGAATCTGATCTTTTGTAGCTTTTCTGATTTTTTGTTTCTTTATCTGAGCTTTTATGTGAAAAATCTGATGTTTTTATTAAATCGAGTAACATAATTTCCATTTATGGACTACTTTATAATTAAAACTGCAAAAAAAGCTAAAGATAAAACTTATTGGATAACTTTAAATTGAGTGCTAATTGTTATACATTGAGCAAGAAAAAATGGGACAATAATATCACAAAAAAAATCGATTTTTCACTGAAGAGTTTTTATAACATGTTATAGCTAAAAATTATCAGAGTTAACTTTCATTCTTAGCTAATGTATTTTAAAAGAAAAAAAATCCAAGTAAGTTCACCTAAAAAAAATAAATTGTAATAGTTTTCGAATTTTAGCTTGGTTTAAATAATGGTTTTAACCTAAGTCGTTTTTTTAATGAGTACTGACTAACATCATTTTATTATTTATAAAAAATTTCAAAATAATGAAGCGGATTTATTATATATTATTTACGCATAGGTTTAGAAATTTTTATGTTACCCGAAAAAAAAAACAATAAAATACTTTATAAGTGAAATTTGAATGATAAAGATATAAGGTATATTTAATATAGAAAAAAAATGGCATGTAATTATAGCTTCTAAAATTGGATCTACTTTTAAATTTTTTAAACAAAAGCAAGTTATAATCCATTATACATCACTTCATATAAAGCTATCATTAATGTTATTATAACTATAATCTTCAGTTTAAATGATTTAATATTAATAAATGGGCTATTATTTTTTAATTTAGTCAAAGAAAATTGATGAATTTGATAAAAACTTCATCTAAATTTATATTATAAAACTTGAGCTTAAATTTAAACATTAATTTTAAAAATATTTTTATTTTACAAACCCCTTAAAAGTAAAGAAATCTAGAGTAATTATAGCACAATTTTTTACATTTCATTTCATTTCAACGTGTATGAATATAACTATAATACATGCTATATAATTCTATTTATTAGTTAGTTTAGGAACCAAAAAATTCAATATATCATTCATTAAAAGACGAAAAATTGCTTTTAAAAAGGCTAGTGTTTAATCGGAATCTAATGCTCGCACGATATAAATTAATATCAAACTCAATTTTACCGTGGAATAGCACCAATTATCGATTGCTTTCTTTAGTTTTCTTGAAAAAAATCAGAAGAGATAAACTTTATTTTATTTAAATAACAATAAGATTCTTTCAATCAATCAACATATGTTTTATTATTTTAATTATGAATTTGAAAATACTACTATATAAAAATTTATTCATTGATAAAAATTTCCATACTTTGGAATTATGTTACACGATTTAATAAAGACATAACATTCTTCACATAAAAGCTCAGGTAAACAAATAAAAATCAGAAAAGCTACAAAAGATCAAATTCTTATTTGAAAAACCTTAAATCCGTTTAAATAAACAGCAGTTTATTAGCTAACCAAATAATTAAATGTGTTGAGAGCAAAACTCGCATTTAAAGCTATTATTCTGCATTTCTAGTTTATTAAATCCTCAAAAATTAAATTAAAAATAGGTTAAATATTTTATTATTTTTACACTAAACTAATTTAAAAACCCAATTAAGATTTATATATTGATATTTTCAATATATTTAAAATCTTTAAACCCTAAATGAAAAAGAGTCAAGAAGAATAAAAATTATGCGCTTAATCATTTAGCCCTACTAGTCAGATGAAGTTATATGTAAAATATCCATTTTATCACAAAACTCTCTAATTTTTTTATAAATAAACTGATTACAAAATTAAAATGAAATTAGTACAAGAATTTTCAATTAATCCAAAAGTGGTATAAAAAAAAGTTTGATCAAAATAGATAAATAAATAAAAAAGGACAAAGGATAAAGTTTTAACCTGTATTTACTGATTTTAATTAGCTCTTTATTCATCCTTTGAAGATTTACAGGTTTAATAATTTTATTTGAGACAAAAATATTTATATTTAACAATTTTAGAGATTTTTAATTCTCTTTACGGAAAATTTTTCAATTACATATTTTTCATTCAAGTTATTATTGAATTATATATGTAATTTCTACTTTTACGAACATTGAGAAAAATTCAACTTCAATCTTTATTTATTTATCAGAAAAAATTAAAAAAAATAGATTACGATCTAATAATGGGTAAATTTTTTTAGTTCAATTTTTTTAAAAGGAAATCATAAAACAAAATTTGCCTCTAAATTGAATATATTCGAAGTAAAATTCAAAATATTTAATTAAATTGTTAGCCTGATTAGTTGAAAATAACTTAAAAAACCTTTATGATAGAAAAAATTAAAAAATTGAAGTAAATTTCTGTTTAATCTGATTGTTTTTATTTGGAAAAGATAAAAAATCAGTCGATTTGTAAATTATCGGCCTTTTTAGAATTTTATTTTTTTGAGTTTTGGATAAAACTTATTCGAATATCCTATTTATTATAGTCTTTTTCAAAAATAAAACCTTGAAGCTTTTATGCTGTATTTAATTTTATGTATTCCCAGTATCAAAATTCTGGGATTTTTTTTTAATTTAGTAAAATTTAAAGAAAATATAATGAGAGTCAAATAAAGCTTTAATATTTATAAAAATATAAAATTTCATTGGAGTTTAAAAAATACTACTACATAAACCGATTTAAGGGAATTTAGTATAATTATAAATTAAGATCGAAAAATGGATAGCCTACCGGAATGAAAATCAAATCTTATAATAAAAACTTGAATTTAAAGTTTAAAATATCTCGATTATTCGGAGATTTTTTAATAAATGGAAAAAAAATTCAAAGAAAATATTAAAAATAGAGATATTTATCTCCATTAAATAAAAAAAAAAATTGAAGTTAAAAAAAAAAGCCAGCAAAAATGATATAAAGTTATATGAAAGGGATATGCGTGGAAGTTTTAATAAGGAAATAATGAAACTCCCGCGATTTAAATCTTAATTAAAGACTTTAATAAATAAACAACAATTATTTACAAAAATTCCAAGAATGGTAATCAATTAAAATATTAGAATTAATTTGCAAACAATTAAATGAGATAATAATTCATTTTTAAAAACTAATTAAAAAGATATAGATTTGCAAAGAGGTTAATTTATGAAAATATCAATTTAGAGAAATATTGATTTGAAACGAGATTGTTTTGCAAATGAGAGAAAGATATAAAAAAATAATTTAAAAATATATAAATAAATTGGTTAGGATATATTATATAAAATAAAAATAAATTTAGAAAGAAAAAAAGTCAAATAAAGACAAAAATGCCATGCAAACAGATTACTGTATAAATGAGATGTATTTATTATCCAAAGTAGAAAAAAGCACGCTTTATAAATAATTAAAATTCATTAAAAATTCATTAATGAATGTCTACTAAATTTTTACAACTATTGAATAACCATTTTTTGATACTGAAAATACCCAATAAATAAATAAATTTTTTTTCTCTTATTTAAATAAAAATTTTAAAACTATTTCTTAGTAAAAAAAAATTCGAAGAACAACACAGAATAGAAAAAAAAATTGTTTAAATAATTTTGAGCCAAATTTAAAGTTTTTATCAAAAAAGGAAATTAATATGACTAAATAATTTTTTTTAACTTTTAGAAATCTGCTGGGAAACTGCAGGAAAAAGTCTTACTTTGACCAATAAAAGCCTCAAAATTATACTATGTATATTTTAAAATAAAAAAAATATTGCTTGAAAAATATTGCTTTTTCACAACTTATAGGATTTCGCAGAGATTAAACTAATTCAAAACACAACTAATTACCTTATTATATTTTCATTAGAACTCGAAAGTGGTATTTCATGAGTTTTGCTGTCAAAAAATTACAAATTTTCACATTTTTAAAAATCATTTGATCCAAATTATAAAAACTTCGGTCTAAATGATAAAAACTTTGGGCCGGATAATAAAGCTTTCGATAATTATATAAATTAAAAACCTATTTCAATAAAACCAAATTCTTATTTCATAAACGTATTTTCCAAGGTAATAAAGCCCCCCCCCCCCCCCATCCTCACAAAAAAATAACCCGATTTTAATATTCGGGGAATATGATTTTCTTTGAAATTTAATTATCACAAAAATAATTGGCCGGTAAATAAATTAGGATATCATTTTAAGCTTCATAATTTTACTCTTAATGTTTTTGGTGTAACTTAAAGTGTAAATTGATACAAATTTAACTTTAATTGGCCAAAAAATAGCTACTTAAAATTATAATATAAGTTACTAGAAAAAACTTATTATTAGAATATTAAGAAAAAAAACTATACCCTCTGTTATTTACTAGCCATTTATATCATTGAATTTAAATTTTAATGAAAAATATATAATCTGATATAGAGAAAGAAATTATCTTTTTTGTGGGGGCTTGGTCTTATTACAGTGATAAATTGGCTTTATTAATATAGGAAGTTGTTTTTATTAAAATGGATAATTGGATTAACATATTTATTTAAAAGTTTTTAATATTTAGATAGAAAGGATTTATAAAAATGGAAAAGCTTGTAAGGCGTGTTTCACTGTCTTGAAGCTTATAAAAATGAATATTTTTATATTGCAAATAATTTTATATATTTAAGTTATTCGGTTTTTTTACTTGAAATACAAAAATTGGAAAAAAGATTTAAACCAATTGTTACTTTATACTTCCGGTTGAAATCGAATAAAGTGTAACATGTTTCTTCGTCAATATAAAATATGAGGCCAATTGATAATTTATTAGTTTCATTATTGCAAAACTAGCATCAGATTTAACCCCAAGATTTTCGTTTTTTTTAAAACAAATTACCCTGAAATCACTATTGTTAAACTTTTAGAGGATTCTATCCATAATATTAATAAAATACATAATTAATTTAAAAAAATTTTTCTGATATAATTCAGAAAGTAATTGAGATCAATTAAGCTGTCCTTCTACTTTTTTAAATTTCTAATATAGTATATTTCTATTCACACTTTTCATATTATTGACCCTAAGAAGCTTCTAAATGCTTCCAGATAACACGAGAGAGCTTTAAATTGTATACAGGCTATCTAAACTAAGTATTTAACGAAAAATAAATGCTCTTATAAGAAAAAAGAGCCAAAGATCTAAAAAAATTTAAAAAAGATTTAGATCACGATTCTGACTTTCAATCCTAAAAACAAAAATAAAGCAAAAAAATACAGGAAGTACTTTTGTTTTGTTTTATACTTACCAAAAATGGAGAAACCATGACTATCTAAACGTACCGGACCATTATGTTTGAATTTTGATAAAGAAAAGATCACAAGAAAGACCGCCATGGATCTTAAAAATTAAGTGGTGGTTAACTTCCCTGGGTCTCAGCACCGATATTCTGCTGATAACACAAATAATTCAAATTTTATCAACACCAAAAAAAGCATAAATAATGAAATAAAAAATAAAAATAACATCTTTAAGCGAAATATTAATAATATGGGTCTTTGTTAAGATGTCTCAGTCAGGCACATGTTCCATGAAGGGGACCAACGCTGCTTGAAATTTTTTTGCATTGGAGGCTCAGACAGAAAAGTGGCGTGTTCCTGGAATCAATTTAGTGGCAACCAAAAGAATGGAATCTAATATGTCTGTAGGTTCATTTTCAGCATTAATCAAGTGATAAAGGGTGATTCTAGAGCCAAGTCTACTTACTTTATTTTTGATTTTGACCCGTTGCCGATGATTCCATTTCGAAAAAAACTGGTATCCTCCAATAGAAACGTTGATATATATCAAACTTTTCAGATGGAATAGGATATAGTTATTATCAAAATCCCCAAATGTGGAGATGATGTGACGTTCAAAATGATACAATTAATTGATAAATTCCTTTCTCCCACCGGCAAAATTTGTGACATTAGCGCATGGTACAAAATTAGGGCATATGAATACCTATATTTTGGATGAAGGTTCTATTAAAGAAAAAAAATAAAGTCTTTGCTTACTAGCCTTCTGGATGAAGAAAGTTGGAATATCAAAATCTTCTACAAAGGCTGCCAGAAGGTTTGAATCTATTAAAAGTATATGTACCACTGGAATTCTGGTATCCGATCTCAGAAAAAGAAGTAAAAAACCAGCAAATGAAGAACAGGAAAACGTTAAAATTAATATTTCTTCAATAGAAACATCAATAGAGGAAGTTAGTCATGTAATTGAAACCAGAAGAAGCAAGATCAGCAAAAATACCGTCCCTAAAATTTTTCAAAAAAATTGAAATGTACAAAGAATTATCGGGGGATTCTGATGGTGCCATAACAGCAACCATAGACACCAAAAACTCCAAATTTTACTCTGCTATTAAAATTTTACTAGAATATTAGTCAATCTAATCTAAAATCACAAGTTTCGAAAAATTTAATGCAGTAATAAAACAAAACCAGGAATTATAAATATGATTTTTTTGGTATAATGTAGCTTAAAATCTAGAAAAATTTCATATTATGTAGATTATAATCATATATGTACACCAGAACCCTCTCCTGTGACTTTTGCCCAGAAAAAAATGAGCTTAATTATAAAAGACGAGGCTAATTTCAACCATAGCATTTCTAAAGACACTGGAATATCATATTAATCTGGGTTTGTTTTTGATAATCAATATGATAGGACTGATCCAATACAAGTTTTGAACTAAAATAGGTCCCACAATTTTTTATAAATTCGATAACGTTATTTTTGAATGAAAAATCAATAAAAATAATAAAATACAGAAAAAATATATTATTAGTATTTAAAGTTTAATGATAAAAAGTAAGAAAATCTAAATTCATGTCCTACAAAACTCCTCCTTGAATTAGGGAAAATTCAAAGTTCGAAAAATAAAACATTGCAACGGCAAATTGCGTCGCGAAATTCAGCTGTGCGACAATAAAAAAATAAAAAAATCTTTGAATTCCAAAATCAGATGAGAAAAAAAAATTCGATCCGTGAATTTCATTGGCTCTAATTCTTAAATAACAAATTCGATGAATAATTAATTATTGAAAAATGAAAAAAATGAATCAAGATCAAAACTCAAAGCCCCAAATTATGGGCTTAATAATAAGCTCAGGATTATATTATTTAATTTCAGAGGTATAAAAAATTCCGGAAAAGCTTAAGCACTACCTCAACTCAGCCCAGCCAGATATTCTGACACTCCAGGAAACCTTTTTGAACAAAAAAAATAAAGATAAAGAATACCTGAGTACTTATGTATAGAGTCAAAAGGAACTTATCAAAGGGTGGATCCGGGCTACTATTAGCTACTATGAACAAATCAGGACTATTGATAAATGAATATAAGGCTTCTCAAACATGGATATATGGGATTATAAGTGGGAAATACTCTAATGAAAATATGATTAATATTCTTATAACCAATGTGCACATATCAAGCGGTGGTATTATGCTCGCAAAATTCAAAGATAAAATTTTTGGGTTTAACAAATGGAAAAATTAAAAATTAAAAAAAATATAATACTAGAAGACTTCAATATGAACGTTCCAAGGGAAAATAGTTTTATATCTAGACTTGGGTAGACCAATCAACAAGTCGAAGTAACGAATTACCCAGACTCTAGATATAAAAAATCCAAAATCGATCGCATGATCGACCATATATTATACATTGGACTCAGAAGAAGAGAAAGCTGGTGTACCACCAACAAATAAATCGAAAAATTCAACCATATGCCGATTACTGAAGAGTGGAATTACGATTCATTCATAATACCATCCAAAAAAATAAAAATTAACTCGAATCGAATTCTATTGGCCGTCGAACAATTAACTAATAGTAAAAGATCTAGCCCATTAATTGATGCTTATATCGATCTAAATAGACTTCTAAAAACCTTAATGACGATTTATGGAAAGTATCGAAGCAGATTCAAGCAAATAATGCTGCTACTGAGCTCTAGTCTAAACTACTTTCCAAAAGATGAATTATTTCCGTCAAAAATAGTGTGGATGAATTCCGTAATTTAAGACCTAGAAAAATCGATAAATATGATTTAAAAATTTCCAAATAGAATTCAATTAACAAGTAAAAGCTGATCACAAATTTCATTATTATAAGAAATGAAATTACTATATAGATAAACAATAACTGATGAATCCAGAAACTACTTTAGAGCCATCAAACCGTACACTTGAAACACGCTCAGGAGCATCTTGGTCGGTCAATTTTACGAAAAAAATAATAATTAACTGAAAAAATAAAAAGCTAAAAATTTGGAATAGCTATTTTGGAGAATTGGAAAATGATACTATGGCAATAGTTGCAATATAAAAAAGTTTGAATCACTGATATATACATACTGTGACTACTTTCCAGAGTGGGGCTATAATACCAGATGTATTGATATTACCATAGCGCTATCTAATAAGCGCAATAAAAAGGCATCTCATTCTGACAGTATAACCAACGAGGTATGGAATTAGGTGAATTCTGAAAATATTCCGGAGTCAAAAATGAAAAAAATTATTTTCAAAATTATCAATTTAATGCAATATTCGGGGGAAATACCAAAAAGTGTTAATACTAGTATTTTAGTAGCGGTACATAAAAAGGATGATATGAAGTATCCAAATAGCTATCTGGGAATTTAACTTATTACAACTCTTTCAAAGATATTATTATAAAATATTATATGACAAATTGGCACGAATCGATAAAAAGTAAAAAATAATTAGTAATAGAACAATTTGGATTTTGAAATTCCGAAGAGTGCGCCACTCAAACGACCACAATATAAGGAATTTCCCGTCGAAGAAAAATAAAAAATAGAAAAGCATATGTCTGAGTGCTCCACAACTCACTACTGTAAAAAATGAATGCTATCAGGATCGGAGGGAAATTAATAAATGCTATCTTTGGCCTGCAAAGCGCCTAGAAAATATCTGTTATAATTGGAGATGATGTCTCCAAACTTACTGAATACCCGTGTAAGATTCTACAAGGCTACCTAGCTTCGCCAGCCTCACTAGATTTTTTCGATTTTTATATAAATAATATTTTTGAGGATATTCAGGGTTTATATGTCTCTGGAATAACTTATAAGACATCTGGGATGTTCTTTGCCGATAATGCCATTATATTGGCTGAATCAGATATAGATGTGCTATTGGAATTAGATCAAATTAAAATTGGCAGAATAAATGGGAGATGACTGAAAATGTATACAGGTGCAGCCTAATGAATGTCACCTGTCCCCGAACGTCCGATCTGATATTAAAATGACAAAAAAAATCCAAATACTGATAAATATATCTTTTTTTTGGTACATAATGAACAATAAATGGGACGTTTATGGGACCATCGAAAATAACTAATTTTTTTTTAGAAAGGCGTTCTATGCTGCGAATAGTTTCTTGAAACGTAGCGAAGTGCCTATAAGCCTAAAAATATAATTCATAAATTCGGCTATGGTGCCTATTGGCTGTTACCGACGAGAGACTTTAGCTTGAGCGAGGTCAGAGTCAAACAGATAAAAGCAAAAATCAAAAAAGTCAACCGATTGGTTGCCAATGTGGGTAATTTTGCAGCCATGGAACTGTCCTGAACCGAACTGGGGATAAAATCTGCCCTCTTAAAAACCAGCACTGCTCGAGAGCGAGAATATCACAAATGGCCAATTTTAAAAACTTGGATAGCCGACATCATCAAGGCCCCAATCAAGGCTCGGTTGGCCACCTGGACGATCGGCAGTGCAAGATGTATAAAAAGATTTTGTGTTTAAAACTCAAAAGGCTAAAAAAATATCACCATAGTCAACAGGAAAAATAAAAATAACCGGTCTAAAATCCACCAGTGGACGGTGGACCGAAAAGTCAGTGGAAAAGGATACTGGATGAATGTTCAGCTGCTGTACCCTGACCTGAAACTTGGCTTCCAGGAAATCGAGAAAATGTGAATGGGGACCTTCCTGACCTTCCAGCGACTATCAAATATGAAAAATTTAGATGAAAAATTTAAAAAATATTGTCCCTTCTGCAAAATCAATGTGCCTGAAACTGTCGACCACATCTTATTAAATTTAACTCAATGGGACAAACAGCGAAATGAGACGATATTCCGGTTCATACCTGCACCGATAAGCCCAGAAATAAAAAAATTAACTTTTTAATTTCCGCTAATCCCGGTTGCGGATAGTTGGAAAGCTTCTGGGGGGGGGGTTCTAAAAATACTTTAAGTAAGCTATAAGCTGACATCTTTATTAATAAATTTGTGATGGAAAAATCAAATTTCTAATTGGCATCTGCGTGCCACGAACACTTAAGCTCCAGAGTTTAAGTGATTCATCAGCCCCCTTGAAACAATGCCCTAGAGGTATGGAGATGCTAGAAAGGCAGAGAGGGGTTGGTTGGAATTATTTTAAATTTTTTAAAATTATTTTAAAAAGTTTTTAGAACTTAATATTAAAATTAAAATAAATTTGCAGTTAAAAAAGCGGTAAGAGTTTACAGAAATAGATGAAATTATATCAACTTGTAAAAAAATAAACCCTGATACTTGATTAAATGGTACCTTGAGATCGAAAAATTTAACACCAGTACTAAAAATTCTTTGAGAGATTCAACCTTACCACAAAATGTAGATATTTTTAGTATAAAAGAGGTAATATTATTGAATTTATTAATAAAATGTTACTTATTATTAGTAAAAATATCAAAGTTAAGCTTGAAGATTCAATAATAACAAAGTTCCAGTGTAATAAGATGGTTTTAAAATTATTATTTTCTTTCTTTATAGTTACAAAAAAATTATTTTTGATAAATTAAAGCATAAACCAAGTAATATAAGATTTTTGAGGGTGAAAATATGGGTTTCCTAATAAACTTACAATTGTCCGATTTTAACCAGATTTCAAAATATTTAGGCTATTATTTATATCTAATTAGAGTGTCACGTTAACATGATGTTAATTTTAAATAACCATATTTTTTCTTTTACAAGACTTATAAATTTACTGTTATATATTTACAGCTCAAAGACTCAGAATTTTTGTTTTGATGAAAATTTATTTACCTAATTCTAAGATAAAAAAGTGAAAGCGTAAAATAATAATGAAAAAAAGTATCCTCACCGTGAATATTAAAAAAAAATAGGCTAATCAAAGAAGCTCATCATGTAATGTTTTATTCAAAACCCATATTTTTAATAAAAAAAAAAAATTTATATTGAAAATTTACAATAATTCAATGAAAATATATATTATAAAATTACCAAAAATAATTATTTTTTCCCTTATATAGTAATTTTAACTTGATTTTACCAATTCAAACCTCATACTGAGAAAAAAAATGTACAGAAAAAATATTTCATTAATGGCGGCAAGAATTTATGGATTTTAAATTACTAAAAAGATTTTAATCATATAAACGGATTTAATTTTGACACATGATTAATGATTTAAATTCAAATATTTCGAAAATCCGCTCATTCATTTATTTTTGAAGTTTATAATGTTTTAAATTTCTACCAATGTTTTTCGTGGAAACTAATCTATACTCCTTCGTGTAACTATTGCCGATAATTATTTTCCTTAAATACGTATATATTATATTTCAAAGCTCAATTTGAATTAAACACAAAATCTAGCTTCTAATTGCAAATGAATTATAATCATTTAACTTTCATATTATGTTTTCCAGAGTAAAAAAATGAAAATTAGGATTAAACTTTTTACTAAATCAAATATTTGTAAGATATAATGTTATTATTACGAATCTGACGATTTTTTAATAATATATATATAATTATTTTAAAAAATTTACCAATGGGCAAAATTAATATTTTTACTTAAAGATTTATGTAATTTTTATGAAAAATCATGAAAAAGAGTTACTAAATGTTGAATTCTCATTAAAATTTTTATTTCTTAATTTTATCAACTGTTATACAATTTGATTATTTATTAAAATCCAAAATACTAATAGATAAGAGGAAAAGATAATATTTTAGATCAATTAAAGCGTAATTATGTGACCGAAGATAAGGGTTTATTAATATAACAGCAAAATTGTAATTAATTGTCTGAATATTATTACATATTAACTTTAAGTGGAGAGTACAAGTACATTTGTAAATTTATTAAGATCTAAACAATATAAATCTTAGCTAATTTTATCAATATTTTGTATTTTGAAATGAAAACAATTATATCCGTAATAAAAAGAAATAAATATAATATAATAAATTAAAATTTAAACTATATATATATTTTCACAAAACATATAAATTATATAATCCAATAGAAACACCCAAATCTTGATAAAAAAATCTAATCAGAAATTTTTTAAATGTTATTGAAAAGTATTTTCGTTTTAAAAATCATTCGGATTAAGAAAGCTTTGAATACTGGTTTTTGAAAAAAATACTACAAAAATATCTAATCATATTATATGGAAATGTACCCAATTGTGTTCTTAAAATCCAGAAATACATAATTGTTCAAATTAGGCAAAATGGAATTTTTTTTTTGCGCTTCGTTAAATAGTAAAGCAAAATAGGTTAAAAGATATCATAAAACTGTGTAAAAAAACGACATAAAGTGTATTCATATTCAAATTAATTTTAATTTGATTGTCTATTATCTCAAATACTGAAATTTTAACCAAACAAGGATCGATATAATGATTTTACTTATGTTTATTTATAGAATTGGAGTAAAAAACAATTGAGTATTAAAGAAAATTATCTTATTAGTTTATTTTTAAGAAATAAAAAAACCTATAAAACCCTTTAAAATAATATTATTAGCTAAAATCAAAAGATTTATATTCGGTTTAAAAGTACAAATATTGTAGTAATTCAATGGAACAAAAGTTTAGAAAAAAAATTCTCCTATGAAAATTTTTTATTTATTTATTTTATTATTTAATATTATTTAAATTTTTCCTGCAAATTATTGTCTTTTTTTGGATTTTTTTTGGGATAATTTGATTTAAATTTCTCTAAATTTATTTTTTATATTAACTTTGCACAAAAGTTAATTTTTTGTTTTTGAAAACATGATTTGGCCCAATTTTACTCTTCACCAATCAAAAACAACATTAAGCTTTCGCTATATTAAAAAAAAAAATTAGATACTATTTGATATAAATATTAAATATTATATTATAATTTGACGTAGCATCTTCACATATTAAAGGTTCCGATGGATTTAAATTTAGCTCTTGCATATTTTCAATAATATTTTTCACTATTATGAAAAAAAATAGAATAACATAAAATAAAAAGTAATATAATATAATGTAAGATAAAGAATCTGATGTATTTATTTTTATAATATTATATTCAGCGATTTAACTCAGGATAGATTAATATATTTTTAACATATATTTGTGAAGGAATATTTAAAATAAGATTTTTTTTATGAAATAAAATAAGTTTGAAATGAATATAACTATAAAATATTATCAGAGAGCGTATAAAAATAAATAAATGATAAATAGTCATAAATGTATACCAAAAACCATCTTAGAAAAAAAAAAAAAAATTTATAAAAGATGTGTTAATTTTTTTTTTTTTTGAAATATGATTTGCAACGATATAAATTTTTATTTCTCATCAATGAATTTTTTTTTTTATATTTATATTTCTTGCTCCATCAATTTTATTTTAAAAAATCTTAAATTTAAAATTATATATAGATATACAAATAGATATTTATTGAAAATATAATAGACAATTACCATTTAAGGAAGGCTCATTTAGAAGTTATAGTTGATTTGGAGATTGAATAATTTGAAAACTAGAATTGAAAATTTTAATTAAAGTCTTTTTTTCATCATCATTTTTGGAAAAAAAACTTTCAAGAAAATGGGTTCGAATACTGGCTATAAAATTTATTCATCGGAATTTTTCAAAGTATTTTTTTGTATATATTTAAAGTAATTCATTATAAATAATTATTTTATCAATCATTTGCTTAATTAAATAAAAAATCTTGTAGGGCTAATAAAAAATGATCTTATGTGAAAATCAATACTATTGAGACTAAATTTAATCTGATTTGAGTTTAATATTTAATATTCTAAAATTAAGTCAAAATAAATAAATAATAATGGTATCATAGATATATGAAAAACTTTATTAGCTATATTTTTAATAAAGAAAAATAATCATAAAAAAAATACCAAATCGGATTTATGTTTGAACGAAAATTACCAAAATTGCATTTTTTAGAATTTTACATCAAAATTTATTCAGAATAAGTACGGGCTAGCGCAGAGTTGTGAATATTATTATTTTTCAAAAAAGCTCCTTGTTAATATTCTAATTTAATGTACATTTTAAATATTAAAAGAATAATTTTTTTTTTATGATAAAAAATAAACTATTTATTTAAAATATCTAAATTAAGCAGGGGAAATTGGTAGTTAAATTTTATTAAAATTCATGGATGCAAAAATTAAAATTTTAAAATTTTCAAAAATCTATAAATAATATCCATGAAGTTTGGAAAAAATAAATATTTAAAGTCGAAAAACGTCTTTTTAAAAAAAATTTCCCTCTGATTTAGTTTTATTTTGAAATGTTAGCCTATTTATACTTTATTTTCCTTTATAAAACTCTTGTTCAAGAGATTTAAAAAAATATTTTTTCTACTCCTCTTTTATTTATAGTCTGTAAAGCTAAATAATAAATATAGTCATCATATTTTTGTTGGTTTATGTATTAATTGAAAGTTTTATACAGGTACCACGATACATTTTTTTTATAAAAAGTTAGATAATGTGCACTTTATTTTATTAAAATTTTAAATTAATAAAAAAATATTTCATGTTTAAGAGATTTAATATTATTATACCAAATAAAAAAAATTAAGTAAATTAAGATAAATTTCAAGAAATTTTGCATTAAATTTTTTTAATTTGTAAAATATCTTTTTAGCCGAAATATTGGATTATTTCACAATTTTCTGGGAATTATTCGATTTATAATTATATTATAAATTCTAAAAATTAATTTTAAATATTAGAAAAATTCTGCCCTCAATAAAGAATATAAGATTTTTCTATATAACTTTATAAAATATTCTACTATAATTTTTTGGCTAATTACTCTTTTGAAAAAATTTATTTGTTTTTTACAGCAAATTTGTGCATAAATTGTTAATGTATATATTAATAAAAAATATAAAATCTTTTATTATAAATTCTAGTATTTATTTAAGATCATTAACCCAATTTTATTAAATTTTATAAATAAGTAAGAAATAAATACAACTCAAACCCAAGATTTTTAGAAAATTATTAAAATAATGTAATTTTACAATAATAAACTATGCTAATATTTCTGTATTGTTAAATTTGATTAATATAAAAATGTTTTTATTTTATATTGAATTTTGTAATTTATCACTACGAGCTAGAGAAAACTTATTAGTTTTATAAATAAATCCGTATAAACTTTAATTAATACAAATTTAAATCTATAACTGTAAATTTTTTTTAGGAATTTAGTGTATATAATTTCCAAAAAATTCAATATATTTTGATTTTTTCATAGACAAAACTAGTTTTCTTACTACAGTAAAATTGCAATATAAAAAAGGAATTTTATATTAATACAGAATAATATTCGGATAAAAGTAGAATAGTAATTGTAGATAGCCCTTTTTTCCGATATAAAATGTTATTTATAATCCATATAAATATATATTTCAACTCAGATCTAATTAAAAATCAATTTGATGGTTTAAATTTTTATAAGATCAAAATTTTAATTAAATTTGCTTATTTAAAAAGTGAAATGAGCCATTTCATAAATTTATATATATATTGGATATATATTTTTTAATATTTAGACTGTTTATATAATTTTAAATAATTGAGAAATTAATTTTCTTGATTCTTTTATTTTTTGGAGTAAGATTATAATATCTATTTATATTTTAAGGGAAATTACTGAAAATTCTAACCATTTTTTATTTCTATTGACTGATAAACGAAATCATTGAAATTCTGGTTATGGCTAAATATATATTTTATTATTATAAAAAAAATTGAATCATTTTTAATTATTATATCATAATATTTTTCAAATTATTTTGGCCGTATAATTTTTTTTTTAAATTTTAGATATAATTATTAAAAAACATTTTCATTTAAATTTCCATTTTATAGTCTAAATTTTAATTTTTTGATAATAATTTTTTTTTTAAGTAAACTGTGTAGAAAATCTTATTTGAAAATTATTCCAAACATAGATTACAATATAAGTTCGAAATTCAATTTATTAATACTTTTTATCTATTTTTGAGTTTTGATAAATGTAAATATCTACATTTTCCTATTATTTTTATTCTTTATTTTAAAATTTTTTATCGTAACAAAAATAAAAGTCCATATATTTATCAAATTCAAAATTTATAAAATATAATTAATAAATTTTACTTTAAAAAATAGTAACTAAAATATCTTGAAATGTGTAAGTAGAAATTTTCTTTGATCTAAATCGGAAGCTATGTTTAAGCAAGATATCCAAAAAAAAATTTATAGATTTTTTTTAGATTTTTTTGTATTATACTCAATTAAACTATTTTATTAATTTATTTCCAATAGTTGAAGAGATGTATATTTTTCAAATTGAAAACTATTTTTTTCTTTTCTATATGTTAATAAAATATCCCATAAAATCTTGAAAATATTCTCAAATTAAATTTTGAATGTAAAGTTCATCAATTCGATCTTATAATAAAATATTTTTCATTCTATTTTTTTGATGATTGAATAAAATGAAATATTACACAAATTAGTGCATTTTTCATCTAATAATTTTCATGTATTTTTTTAACATTCATTTTTGCAATATTTTTGCGAGGAAAAAATTAAAAATTATAATTTGTCTCGATAATCGAAAATTTTTTTTCTAAAAATTCATAATAAAAGAAAAAATAAATATGAAACCAATAGGAGAATATCAAAAAAAGGGGGTTTCCATCGTTTTAGAAACAAAAAAATAAACACATTTTAATTTAGTATTAAGCCGCTAGTACATTTTTCAATATATATGAAAAATATACATTCCTAACCGAAAAGAATATGATTAGAATAGGAATAAAAAATAATATTGAATATTATCGTACTCCATTTTAATTCATTTTTTAACATTTATGTTAAAATATTATATATATAAACAAGAAATTATAATTTCATTCTGATAAAGTTATAGATTTCCGAATGATCATTTTTTGAGTTGAATCTATCTAATTCATTTCCAGATAATAAATAAATAAATGAAATTATTAATAAATTTATCACCGGTATATCTAATTAAAGAATACAAAAAAAATTATTTATTATGTTTTTTACGTATAAAATTTGAGATAAAACCTTCGATTGATACAATCAATTTTTTTTATTACAGCAATTTCAATAAATTATTTAATTATAAAATAAATCGGGTGGTTTTTTTAGTAATAAAAAAAGCTTTTTGTAAATATTTTCATATCTTGAAAAAATGTTTTTCTCTATTAAAAATCTCTATTTAATAATAGTTTCTTTCAAATACATATTTTTTGCATTTATTATCAGTTAAATTTTTTTAATTTTTAAAAAACACACAATAATAATTTTGGTTTAATTTAGAATTAACCCATTTTTTGACTATTTAAATTACTTTTTCAATAAATATCTAGAATATTCATATGGATTTAGCTGTAAATCTATGAATTTTTTTTAGATAAAAAATTTCCAATATTTTATATATCACATTTGTCGTTTATGTTATGTTTTTAGCAAATTTTCAAGTCTATAAGACATAGTATTCCTATATTTATCCAAAATTATATTCAAAAAACATTTTTATAAGTTTTGAGGGGGTATTGGTAAAAACTAGAATTGTTCTAATATATAACTTCTTGTGAATATCTTCCTTTAATTTATAATCAAATTTATTAATAAAATAAATAAATATTTATTTTTTATAGTTTTTAAAGTTGTTATTTGTCAAATTTAGAATTTCAAAAAAGATAAATTATAAGCCTACTAAGCGATTTGTGTTCTCTATTCTTAAATAGCACCATACAATCCCTTCCGTTTCAAATTTCAAGTATCAAATTTACACAATTCTTGAGGTAATGAAGCATCAATCTTTTATAAAAACAAATTATTGGATTTTTTTTTAAAACATTAAGTTTTTTATTCAACAAATAAAATTCTTGATCCTTTATTTTTAAAAATGTAAAATATTATAACACATTTCAGCCGTTTAATTGAATTTTGGCTAAAATGACAATTTTCCAATTTATGCGCGAATATTTTTATGAGTCTTTTTTGGTTATTTTTTTTAATAGATACACAATATTCCTCCTGCGATAAAAAAATCGACCTAAAAACCATGAAATATGCTATTTTTTATTATAAAATTACATACAATTATCTTTATTTTTTCTGGACCAAATTTTGTTAAACTTTAATTTTTTTTTATTCAAATTCAATTCTTTTAATATTTTTTTTCCACTTTTAAATTATAGTTTTTTTAAATGGACAATCAAATTCAAAAAAAAATTGGATTTATATATTTCAAAGAATATTAAATTTCTCTTTTCTATTTTAAATGAATTTTTGAAATTTAAGCGTATCCATTTATAAAATTTATTGAAAGTAAACTTGAAAATTCAGTTTTAATTCAGATAATAATTATAAGTGGATAAATTTTTTTTTTTTTTTTTTTTTGAATATTTGCGCTTCGATTTAACACTAAAACCAAATATATTAAATTTTTTCTTTAATTAGAGCAAAAAACCTATATATTTTTTTGCGAAAATATAAACAATAATTATTAAAAATGGATATCCTTGAATTTAAAATTAAAAAATATAACAATTTAAAATATATTCATTATCATATCCACAAATTTAATTGAATCTTATAGGATCCGTAAATTATTTGCATAGTAGATATAAATATGGAACTGAAAAAGATATGCTATTCTGTAAGAAAAAAAAATTAAAAATATAAACGCAAAGTATCATAAATGGAAATGAAGTTTTTTTTTTTTTTAAGTTATCAGAAGCTAATTTAAACTTTTTTTCATTAAATTTATGTTTTTTAAAATATTTTTTATAAATTGAAAAGAACAAAATTCAAATTTATACGCATACATACATTTTAACTCAAAATATTAAGACATTTTAAAACTTACATCCTCTCTAAAAAATTTAATAATTTTTTTTTCTATTATAATTAAAATGGCCAGATCTTTAAGCTTACAAAGTTTATATAATTTATCATTTTATCCTTAAAAATGGTTTTTCAAATTATTTTTAATCAGATTTTGTTGTGGTAATTAGTAATTTAAATAGAGAATCACTATTTTTTTGATATTTAAAGCTCTGAAAAAAGATCATGAAATTATAGGATTTTTGTAGTCTATTAAATTTTTTCCCTCTGATTCAGATTCAATTAGATTTTTTTAAATATTAAGATGTGTTATGAATAAATAAAAAGAATGAATTAAATTTTCGTTTATCAAAAAAGAAATAAAAAAATAGCCAATTTAGGGTTCAAATATCAAAAAATGTGTTGTATAACATAAGCGAAATGTGATTTTTTTAACAAAAAAATGATTTGTATACTAATATATGGAATTTTTATATTTAAATGATAAATTAAATAATTCATCGATAATTTCCATCATAAAAAAAAATAAATTATATGGGCAATTTTAGGTTTAATCATCTAAAAATAATTATCTCAAGAAATCCTACTTTCAGAGGAATAATTTATATGAAAATAACTAATCTATATTTTTTTACACCTTAAAAATATTTTTTAATAAAATAAATTTTGATTATAGTGTTATGATAAATAAAATGTAATTTTGGAAAAAAAAAATGTCTTGTAGCGGGCAATGAGATTAGAAACTAAAAGAGCGTATTTAACACATCAAGAAAATTATTTAAAAAATAAAGCAAATATATCCGTATATTAATATTATAATTTTATTTATCAGAAATTCTCATATTTTACTCATTAGCAGCTGTATCAGTATCTTAAGTTTTAGAATAATTAGAAAAATACAATTTTGGCTTATTAATTTATTTTTATACATATTGAATTAAAAAATTACATTATTCAAGCAACTGTTTTGGGGGTTATTTTATGTTTTTTTTGATCAAAAATTAATAAAAAAATCAATATTTATTAAATTTTTTTGAATTAATTACATGTTTAATGACTTTATAAATAAAATACTGCATCTTATCACGTTATTATATATATAAGTATTTTTATATTCATAAATATAACGAATTTTAGAACTATAATATTCAATTTTAGGAAATCTTCAGCGTTTTGATAAATAATGGTATTCTAATAAAAATATAAATGTGGATAAAAAATAGTAAATTAATGGTATAGATTTATTTTTTTTAATATATTTTCTAAACGAAATTGTGTATTTTAAAGAATTAAGGAGTAAAATAATTGCGATTTTCGATAACTAATATATATTCAAACATTTTATAGTAAATTTTAACTTGATTTTTTGAAAAATAGACAAATATTCAATTTTTACAAGTTTTGTGATGTGAAAGCTTTTTATAACTAGTGATAAAAATTTAAATTCCTAAATTTATTAAATTTTAATCATTTTAATTTGATTATTCAAATAAAAATAAATTTTCTAATATTTTATACGAAAAATTAATTCATAATTTTATTTACTGAACAGTGATCTGAATATGGGGAATTCTAAAATATTTTTATATATTTGAAATTTATTCCTATTTTTCACATCTTTTTATAATTTTAATAATCTTTTAAAGAATATTTGATAATATATGGATACAAATTAATTAATTAATGTGAATACAGAATTATATTTTCTAAAATTAAAAAGCTAAACTTTAAAAATGAAAAATTGATCTTTTTAATACATTTTATTGAAATTAAATGCACCAAATTTAGGTTTGGAACTAATTTATATAAAACTTGAATCAAAAAAATTTAAGTTTCAGGGAAAGAAGAGTTAAATTTAGTTTTCAGTGAATTAATTAGGGCTATGTGAATATATCATTCATTAATAAAATGATAATTATGTAAAAATATACTAAAATAATTTCGAATTTCACATATCTTCAATTTTCTTCAAAAAAAATTCTTAAAAAAACATATTTTGGAGAGATTTCAAAAAAAAGATTCCAATGAGCTTAGTATAGCATAAATTAAATCATCCAACAGATTTTTTTATTCTTCATTTTGGATAAAATATTTCACAAATTTTTCATATTTTAAATTCACTATGTAAATATGATCTTTGTCTTGATGATAAAAAAATTATGTTGAATTCACAGAAAAAAAAATTATTAATTAAAACTCATTTTAAATCTCCTAAATTTTTTAACGAGTATTTTTATGACTAACCGAAAATTACAAAATTATTTCGATTATTTTTAGCAAATATTTAATATTTTTAAAAAAGGTCTTTGGGGATATAAAATGGTTTATTTTTACAAATTAGATGTAATTTTGTTGATAGTATTTGAATTTTACTTTAAATGGTAGAATAAAACTTGTAATAAACTAAACATAGTGGCTAAACTTTTTTTAAAAATTCCTATTTTTTTTATGAATTTTAAGGAATATATTTGCAATCAGAAATTTCTTCGACTCTAAAAATATATAATTTTTTTGTAATAATTTTTTTATATTTTAGTAATAAAATTTTTCAAAAATGAAACCAGTTTTTTTTTTAATGTAGATCTTTCTATTGAATCAAGAAATTTAATCAAGAAATTTAATATTAATTAAAAATTTTAATATATTTTAATGATTTAACTTAAATTCAAGATTAATTTCTGGGTGGAGATTTTTAAATATATGTTATCTATATTTCTAATTTTTTAATATCAATGCGTTAAAATTTATGTAATTTAAAGAAATTTTTTATTAAATTACCAAAAACCATGCCCACTAAAAAATATATATATATATATAATTTTCAACACTTTTTATTTAATTGAATTTATAACCCCAAATAATCCTACGAATTTTTTTCTTCCATATACATTATATAGCATAATTAATATAAGTTATAAATAGCGTAGCTGATAAAAAACGGTCAATTTGGATCATAAGCTGTCAATTTTACTCAAAACCTGTCAACTTAAGCAAAAAAAATCAAATGATTCTAAGCGAATCTATTTAGGCATAATAATATCGTGTTGTGATATTCAATACTTAAAACCTGTCAAATAACCCAATGCTTATTTAGCCGTCCTAAATAAGATAAAATAATTTTGTGCTTTGTAATAAGGAAAATTCAACATGTATTTTTCTTCTCTACAATATTTTTGACCCTAATTTCTAATAACAAGAGTTTTATTTTGAAATCAAAATACATTGACAATGAATGGAATAATTCTTCCAATTTCATGGTTTTTTTATTTCCATTAGCTAAAAAGTAAGATAAATAATGATTTTTAAATCTTTTAACACTTTCAAAACCCATGTCCCAAAAATCGACATCCAATTTTTGATCTATTTTCATAGGGATAAATAGTTTTTAAATTATAAAAAGTATATTCTAGGATGTTTTTGTGTGAAATTCAAAAAAAAATAGCATGGATTTTATTTTTCGAAATTGACAGGTATTAATTAATAAAAAACTCTATTTGATTTTATTGCGCCTAAATTGATACGTTTAGAATCAATTTGATTTTTTTTTGCCTAAATTGACAGGTTTTGAGTAAAATTGATCGATTTTGATTCAAATTGACCGTTTTTGACCCTTTAACCTTATAAATAATAATCGAAATTAAATATTCTTAGTTCTTTATCCAAATAGTTGATATGAAAATATTTTTAAAAATTATCAGTATATTTCGATAAATTTAAGCTTTTTAAAGCTCCATTAATATACATAAAAAATAATCTTGTCACACTTAAATTTTACCTAAAATATATGCACTTTTAATATTGGATCTCTATATTTGCCGACTTCAATCGCTGTTTTTTCTGTTAGAAATAAATTAACGGTAAAATAGTTGTATTTAAACATAAAATTTAAATGGTTTACTTCATTTTTTTGAAATGGAATAATAAAAAAATTGAAAAAAATAACAATTTTTTTTTTTAATATCATTGAAATGGTTTAGAATAAAAATTTCTTTTATTATTTACAATAGTTAACGCAATTTTATTTTTAATGTATTAATATAATGCAATTAAAAAAATTCTAGAAATTATTTTTATTAGTTTTTCTAATTCTTTAAATAGTTTTTATATTAAAAATAACGATTTTTTTATTAATGGAAGGAAATAATCTGAAATATCTCTGTTATTGATTAATACAATTTCAAGATAAATTTTCTCTTGAAAACTAACTATTGTTTTTTTAAGCAAAAGGATAAATAAATAACTCCAAAAAATTGATCTTATTAATTAATTTTTGAATTTATTAATAGTATCAATGTAAAGAACATAAATGACAAATAACGCAGTTTTTTATACGTAAAGCTTAGCTTATCAAAAATTGAAAAAAATTGAGAAAAATACAGAAATTTTTTTCTGAATTCTATATAGACACTTTGAACTGATTTTTATAAACAATAATTTTTTTTTTCATATTTTGGAAAATAAAAAAAATTCATAAAAAATAATGTAACTTTTTATCCGAGAATATTTTTATTTTATAGTCAGTTTATTTATTTTCTGAAATTTTATTAACTTGAAAAAAAACTTAAAATGACTATTTGATGTATTAATAAAAAATATGAACATTAAAACTGCTTTATTTAAAAATTATGTGTATAATTTTGCTGAAGTGGGATATAATAAAGCATCAAATTCCAAAAGTTTAATTTTTATTAATTAAATATATTTTCCAGTAATTTACGATTAAATATAATCACAAATAAACAAATTTATCTATATATACCATAATTAAGAACTTTATTAATTCTCACAATTTATAATCTTAAAATTTTAGAATTTTTGGAAAAAATGATAAAATTTACTCGAAATAATGGTTATGACTTATTTTTATAGATTAAATTAGTAAAATTTAGCTTTAAAATTTTTCCATATCATAAAATACTAATATACCCAGGTAATTATTGTAAATCTAAAAGAAAAATTGATATTAAATATCGAAACTATTCCTTTTATTAGCTCAAATCATTAGTTTTTTTTCCCCAAAATAAAATTAATAAATCAAAAGTTACCAATTACGATTATTTTCTTATAATATTTTATAAATTTCTATTTTAGCGTATAGATTATTATTATTTTATTTAACCAATAAATTAAATTCCCTTTTACTTGAAAATCCAGTCTCCAAATTTACAAACATATTTTTTATTTTAATTCCAATATAAATATTTGATGATGGAGGTACAGTATCAAAAATTTATTAGATAAATATTTTAATTTTTTTTCTAATATTAATAAAATAATTCAATGTTATATTAAAAATTATTAATTACTATATTGAATTAACTTTATAGTTCGGATTTGATTAAATTTTTGAGAGTTGAAAATAAAAAGATATGTTTTTTAGATTAAACGAATAGATAATCTTTATGGATTTCAAAATTGCGATTTAAAAACAATTTATTCATAGAAATATACAGAAATTCCTTTTACCAAAATCACATCTGATCTTTTTTTTTAAAAAAAGAGGTTACATAAAAATAATTTATCGATATTTTTACAAAAAAAATCACAACAATTTTTTGCACCTATACTGATATATTAAAGGGTTGTCTATTAAATAAAAGCTATTTTACTAATTAAAAGTTCAATTAATCACTTAAAAATCCAATTGATCACTTAAAATCCAGTTTAAATCAATAAAAGCCGGCTATTGTAATTTACTTGTAAATTACAAGCTGTTTTTATGATAACCCGAGATATTTTTATCGATTTTTTTTAAATTTTTTTATTGGGCGTAATCAACGAATTTTTATGATCAAACCATATCTGGTGTTTGGTAGTTTATTTTGTGTTTGTATTACCCAAATAAGAGTGAGTTTTACATATAGTGGAAGTATAAATTTTAATAGGCTTCAAAAAAACAGTTGGGCTAATTTCTATATTTTAACAGGATGTAATAATAGATACAAGTCATTTGAATATATAAGATTGATATCTCAAAAATAAATAAGTTCTAAATTATAAAGTGAAAAATAATCCTTGCATAAATAAAACTGGTTTTTTTATAAATACGAATTTTTTAGGGGTTAAAATAAGCTTTCAAGTCTTTAACTTGTATTTCCTATTAGAATCAGTTTAATTTAAATTTTATTCTTTCAAAGTTTTAATATATTGTAACTTTTTTTAAGAATTATTAAAAAAAAATTATTTTTTTTATTCTAAAAGTTATTTATTTCAATATTAGGAATATAATAATTAATATTTTTATTTAGATTATAAGAAGTTTTCTCTTAATAGAAGATTTTATAACATATATTTTGGTATGCTAACATGAAATATTTTACGAGTTTAGTGTAATATTTTTTTTATCATATTATGGAAATAATTTTTCTAAAATTGATTTTCGCTATTGAGGATCTATGTAATAAATATTTATTAGAATCAGAGGAAATATAATTTTAGTGATAAAGGATAAAAAATAACAGGAAAAATAATTGGACTTGCTTATAAGTTTAGTGGTTAATTAAAGAAGTTAAAGGCAGATAAAAAAATATAAATTAATCATTACAATGTTGCAGAGTTTGGAAATTTATACTGAAAACAAGCTAAAATTAAAATCTAAAATTTATTAAACATTATATTTTTTAAAATTTATTATATTTGAAAATTTAGGCTTAAAACAAATTTAGCACCTCACTATTGGGATTTTAAAAAAAATACCACTTCCATAGTATATTAATTTTAAGCTTTTTTTATTCCATACTATCCCAATGTTTTTTAAATGATTTGTTAACCTAAGACAAGTTCCATAGTTGATTTTTAGAATTTAATTTAATTTTAAATCAATTAAAATAAACCGTGTCTATTGTTAAATATAAAAACTAAAAAGGCTATCATTTGCACCTAAAGGGAGCTAAGGGCTTTTTTAAAAGAAAAAAGTAGCTTGGTAAATAAAAATTAAATTTTAAAATAATAGTAATTATATCTTCGCTATTAAATTTCTTTCAATATAAGACACAAAATTAATCAATGCAAATCATAAATACTGCGTTTTTACATTTATTATGACTATTTAGGATATTAAATTTATATATATATATTTAGCGATGGCAAGTAAAGTTTGAACATTCATATTTTACAGTTTGATAGTAGAATACTGTTCATGAAGTTTTAAAAGTTCCCTTAAGTATGCTATATATTTGAAAAAAGATCATCTACGTCGAATTTTTTACAGGAATAAGAACTTTTGTCTTAAAATCTGAAAAAAATGTGATTAATATCTCATAACTGATAATTTAATTCTGATTTGGATTTATTTGATTCCTAAATACCCTTTAGTGAAATTTATTCAAAACTAGATCAGAAAAAATGATTTATTATTTCAAAAATATTCAACGCTCACTCTTATTTGACTAATATGAATACAAAAAAAACTGAAAAATCCCATACTTGGTTTGATTATTAAAATTCTTTGATTACATCAAATAAAAAAACGTAAAAAACTGTCGATAAAAACAGCTTGGTTTATCATAAAAAACTTGCTTTTAATTTACAGGCAAATTACATTAACCTAATTTTATTTAACTAAAGAGGCTTTTAAGTGATTAATTGGGCTTTTAAATTAATAAAATGACTTTTTTTTAATATTATACCGATATTAAAGCTAAAATATAAATAAAATTACTAATATTGAGGATTTATTTTTTTATTTTTGTTAATATAGAGGTATTTCAGTACATGAGGGAGGTATCTTTCATATAGAAATTTTTTTCAAAACTTGACTATAAAAATTCTAAAGCTAATAAATTTTATATATGTAATTTGAAAGATTTAATTTATGTGAACACCATTTTTTTAATTTAGTATAATGCAAACTCCTAGAAAATAATAAAACATAATTTAGCGACTTTATCGGAATTTTAATTATTCTAGTAAACATTTTGCTTCTTATTTGATAAATTCCAAATATAAATCAATTAAAAATAAAATTTGAATCCAATATAGTGATGAAAAATTATAATTATCTTGGGATGAAAAAAATCAAAAAAATAATGAGAAATTTTAAATTGAATCAGAAAAAAAATAAAGATGAATTTTCTGTATTAAAATTATTATTTTTTGCGCTAAAAATTATCTTTAATGATTTTTTTACGATAAATCATTAATATTTTACTATTTTTATTGTGATATTAATATTGAAAAAAAAAATCAAATTTTAAATTAAATGAACTGAACTTATTTTAGTAGATTAAAAAAAACCACCCATTTCTACATCTAATGGAGATGCTACACTTCTAACACTTTTTTTTTCTGAAAATAAATGCATCGTTGGTTTTTTCTAGTAAATTTAAATAGTTCTCTTCTTATTATTTATTATGATTTAGTGTTGCAATTTCGTTGAAAAATTTCCAGATATAAAAATCTGGGAAAAGTATTTGAATAGATGATATATTGAGTCATATCTTATTTATTTATTTTAGCTAATAATGTATTAAAGATAATAAATAGAAAATTAATCATTCAAAATATATTCTTTTTGTAAAGAAATGATGGTATCAAATAGACGACAATTTTATCAAAATATCTTCAAAAACGGTATGATTGACAAAAAATACAAATATATATATAAAAGATAAATTTCAATAAAAAAATCGCTGATAGCAATGAAAAAAAAGATATTCGAATGAAAAAAGAATTTATAAAGAGAAAGGAAAATAATATTAATCAAAAAAGTGTTATTAAACGAGAAAAACCATAAAAAGAGTATAAAAGACTGTGTTCGTCACAGAAAGTAGAAAATATCACCGGGGAAATTTGATTATTATTTTTATTTTAAGAATCGACAAATTAATCTAAATAAGACCTTACTAAATCAAAAAAAATATTCTATCACAGTATTATAATAGTGCCATTATTTGCTAAATTTGAATTTATACAGCCTCAAAATTAAAATTTTAACATATTAGTAACTATTACTATTAATAATCATATTTTTCAAACTTTCTTTCAAATGGAATATAATATATAAAATAATAAAATAATAAAATAATAAAATAATAGACAAATAGACAAATAGACAAAAAAAAAATAAAGAAAGAATAAAGTAAAATTTATTTGAACCTATTATTATATAAAAAAAGAACAAGGATATCTTCCAAAGTAAACGAGCTCACTCACACTGTCATCACTAGTAAATTCTACTGAGCCGAAAGATTTAAGGAAAAATGGGCCAGTTGAAAGGTAAAAACTTCCACATATATATGTTATTACCTTATTTCTTTTTATAAATTAAAATATCAGAATAATAACTCAATAGTAAAAATTTATTTCTAGTTATCAGAACATATCGGGTATAGACCAATTTTTTAAAGACAAAAACATTTCAATTAAATAATCTATCTACAAATTGACTCTATATAGGTGTTTCATATTGGCTTAAAGACTCATTATTATCCGTCGAAAAATTTTCAATGAAAATTATTTCACTATTGGTGATTGATTCATCTTCAAATACTTATTCTATAACTTAAAATTCAGAAATATCCATGAATTAATGTTTAAGACATTTTTTCAACTTTTTACAGCATATTTTATTTCTTTATAATAATGTAAAAAAAAAACTTTTTTTGGATCATAAATAAAACTCATTCACCATTATTTCTTATTCATTGTGATTAAAATGAATTATATTTAATCATCTTTAGTCACTTTTTTAAATTGTTTAATTAATAAATTCATCATTATATTTTTAATGATATATCATGCAGATTAATTTGGAATATAACTTATAAAAGCACATAGATTATTTCAAATAACAGCTATTTCTCTTAAAGCATAGTATATTAGCCCGTTACGTAGTAAATTGTGGTTTTATAGAAAATAATTCAGATATTGTATTTTTAAAGAAAAAAATTAAAATTAAAAATCAAAGATAATTCCATTTTTAGTAATTATTATTGATAAGCATAATTAATTTTACATTTCTAAAGGTCAAAAAAAAATTTTTTTTTGGTTTATTTCTTTATGTATCTGTAATTGAAGTAATAATGTTAAGGAAATAAAATAATTTATATTAAAATACTAACCAAATTTATCTAACATGAAATTATGTAAGAAATAAGTTGCATAAGAATGAATTTTATCCATAGAAGAAAAAATAGAACATCTTTATAATTTCATAAATGATTCAATTACATTATTTCTGATAAAAAATAAATCTTCATATAAAAATTTATAATAAATCGGGCTAAAAGATATATATGGCTTGTGTTTGCGAGACTCAAATGTTAAACTTAGGCAGATGAGTCTCATATTAACCCAAATATTTTAAATATTGGATTGAATTTAAGTAAAAATCCATATAAAAAGCAATTTTTTTCGGTCTTGTATTAATAAATTAAAATAATTTATTTTTTATATGAATTTCTATATTTTTTTATTGAGATTTAGTAAATATTTTTATTTATAAAAATATTTTTAAAAAAGATCCATACCTATTCTTTTTAATTGGTAATGGAGAATTTTTTATATTTAAAAATATTTTTAAATATTTTAATTCCCAATTAATTTAGTTTTTTTAAATCAGTCCACGTTATTCATGTTATTTGAAAATTATATATTTAAAATAATGAAATATTAATTATTTTTACGAAATTTAATTTGAAATCATCAAAAAAGAATGCTTCTAAAAATTTTAAATTTATAATTCATAAAGATAAAAAAATATATTAAAAATCATAAATAAATTGAATTAATATTTTCGTGGCTCAATTATTAAGATTTTAAATTTATATTTTCCCAGTTATCTTATCTATATTTAGGGAAAACTTACCCCCTCCCCCATATCATAATTTTTTAGACCCATTTTACTTTGTAAAAAAATCAAATTTTGAGAATATTCTTTACAGAAAACACTTTTTGTAAAGACTAATGTTTAAGTTTATTATAATTAATATAGATATCAAGCTTAGCTACCCATAAAATACTAGTTAATATATGAAGAAATATTTTTTACTTTTCTCATATTATTTATCCGCTGATATAAAATTTATAATCTAATATTGAAAAAAAAATTACAAAAGTTTTTTTATGATCAATTTAAATTAATTATAAAGTTAGTTCTTCCAATTTTTGAATATTAGGTTTATATCGGATTTTTTATCTCAATTTCAAATGTTTTTTTATCTGAAAAGTAAATTAATTTCATCCTACAAATTTTAGTAGTAATTTATAAAGTGCATTTTTTTATCAAAAAATAAATTTTTCATTTAACTTTAAGAAAAATTCATAATTTAAGCCTCCATTAAAATTTATTTTTAAATTGATAAAATGAATTTCTTTAAGCCCCCACATTTATTCGTGTATACAAATATAATAAAGGCTAAAATAAATTTTTCTTTTAGATTGCAAATCAAATATATGAATTTAGTTTTAATATCAAATTTTCTGTTAAATATAGTGTAGGTTCTTGACCTTATTTATGATTTTTATTTAAAAAACAATTGTAAGATATTTTGACTATTTTTAAACAATGAATCTTCTCATGATATATTTTCCTATATTTTTAGAGGTGGATTTGAAAAAAAAAAAAAGTATTTTGGAAAACAAGTTTAAAGAAAAAAAATTCTCAAATAGATTTTCATACAGTTTATGAAATAGGCGCATAGAAATTTACATAAAAAAATCATTTCTACCTTAAGAGATCTTTTTTCACCTCAATAAGTTTAAAAATATATGTGCAAAAAATTAAGCAGTGATATGCAAAAATTAGAATTTCCATATAAAACTGGGTAATTTCATAAAAAACTATTTTTTATCCAGTAATATTTATTAAAATTTTGCTTATTCATATAAAATTTCAAAAATCATTTATGTTCGATTAGTTTTTTTTATTAAAAAATTTATCACTGGTATTTTATTTATTACCAATTTATTCCCAAATTTTATGTTAACTAGATTCACATTTAAAAATTTGACATTTTATTTGAACAATTTCAGTGATTTATTGATATAATATCGAAAATTTAACAGATTTAAATACTTGCAAATAATTATGAGTAAAAGGCTTATTAATTTAATTTTTTCGTTTATTTCTAGTTGAAACCCTTTTTTTTGCTTGTAGAAAAGATAAATAGTATATACTCAAAAATTTAACGCAGTATTGTTTATAAATATCGATTAAAAAATTGAAAATAGAATGAAATTAAGTTCAATAAGTTTGGAGGTTGAATAAAGATAATTCCATTACTAATGGGTAATACGCTCTAGAAAGGGTTTATAAAATATTACGAAAAATTCCGACCTTGCAGGAATAAAGAAAAAGCTGCATTTTGTACTCAAGCTAGACCAATTTTTTGCGATATTAATAACAGTAAAATAGATTTAAGGAAATAAAATCCAGAAAAACGCTCCTCTTTAGGAACCACTTTAAATCAAAATAAATAAATTATGAATGAATATAAACGAGGTTATATATTACAAATGTAAATTCAAAAAAAATTAATATAAGAGAGTTTTGATATTCTTCTGTATAGAATATACACTGTTATAGATAATTTCGGACGAAATAATATAATATAAAATGATATAACGACTTCATTATCTTAATCGAAAATCGGTAACAAGTAGATTGAGCGTGAAGGCTCGTTTATAAATAATTTTAATTAAGATCCAGGTATGTTTATATAATCATTTTTTTTATGTTTTATAAACTAGACTACCAGTGAAATTAGTGGGTAAATTTCAATAATAATAATTTTCGACAAATAAAAACAATTTTTTTAAAAAGAATTCACCAATACTAATTTATGAAATTATTCGAGTTTACATTAGATAAAATAATATAAACCAAAAAAAGAGTTTATTAGACATTGTTGGAATAATGGCGTTATATTAGTAAATATATATCTGTATCAATAAAATATTTTAATTGAAATAAACGCGTATTTATCAATATATAATAATTTTTTCGATAAAAATGAAATATCTATATTTAACACTTTCCATTTAATAATTTCGCGTTTACTTTAAATATTAATTTTTTACCAAAATATGTCAAAATTATCAAAATGCATGATTCAATCAGGACAAAAATTTAGAGTTATTTAAGATTTTATGAGTTTAAAACTATCTGGAAAATTTTTCAGAAACACGTATTTGTTTAGTATTAACGATTCCACTCGGTTTATACTATTATTTATTCATTAGTATAAGGTGTTTCTATTTTTTGATAACATTATTAAAGTAAGAATACAATTTTTTTGAAAAATATACTCTATGAATACTCATTCAATTAAGAAAAATTTATTCTTCACATCTGATTGTGAATTATCAAAACAATCCGTTCCTCTATGAATTAAAATTTTTATAGAAATTTTTAGATATTAATATCCAATCATTCTTTCTTATATTTCATTATGCTCTATATATCCTTTTTTAGTCTAAAAGAATTTAAATAAGGAAAAAAATATGCCTAAATGGTCTGAAATTTCTAAATATTAGGTTTAAGCGGAATGGAAAAATCCTTGAATATACATCAAAAAAATAAAAGGTAAAAATAGATTTTTTTTTGAAATATGGAATATGCCATTGATTTCATTTTGAAATATTTATTTATTTATTTATTTCAAAAAAAACGATTTATTTTTATTAGATTTATTTTATTTCTTCAAAATAAAAGATTTAAATAATCGCTAAATTATTAAATGAAAAGTGTTTAATAAAGATAATTTATTTTTATTGAAAAAATCGTTATATAATGATAAATAAGCGTTTATTTCAATCAAACTATTTTATTGATACAGATATATATTTACTAATATAACACCATTATTTCAATAATGTCAAAAAAACTCTATTTTTCAGTTTATATTATTTTATCTAATGTAAACTCGAATAATTTCATAAATTAGTATTGGTGAATTCTTTTTAAAATTTTTTTTTTTTTTTTTGGAAAATTGATATTATTAAAATTTACCCACTTATTGCACTGGTAGCCTATTAAATTCATGATATCATTTGGATTATTATCAAATTGAAAATGCTTATTACATCAAAAAGTTTAATAAAATTAGACTGCAAATCAGAAAAAGTTCACATGGATACAATTTATAATTTTTATTACCAATTATATCCAATAATTGTACTGGGATAGATATTTAAATGGGCGTATTCATGCTCATAGCATTGGATATCGTTAAAATTGAGAAAAGATAGTTATATATATTTTTAAAAGAAATTGAAATTATTCCAGCTAATTAGGGTAAATTTTCAATCCAAAATACTTTATAACGGACTCAGCCCCAAAATAACTAAATCTGTTCACATGTTTAGACTCGAATGATATAGGACCGATTTTTAAGCGCACATCTATAGAGATGTGAAATAAAATCTATAAATCTTGTCCAGATATTTTCAGCATAAATTTTATCTCATATGTTGCAATAATACAGTTTTCTAACTGTATGGAAAATTTTATTAATATATTTTTTCATTTTAATAAGAAAAAAAATTATTAGAGGAAATTTATGTTATAGTACAAAATTTTGAAAAGAATCTTATTAAAATTAATTATAAATGATATGAAGGGGTATATAAAATCGATCCTAGTACCAATAAAATATTTGTGTAGTTAGATTTAATTATAGAGATCAGTTATTAAACCGGAAAAAAACATAACATAGTTGATTTTATCATGTCGTTTTTCCGTTTCTCAAAGATTTTAAGCCAAATAAATACCTCGATATCGAAAACCCCAAATATTGAAGAATAATGTTATTGGAAAAGGCCACACGTTTTTGGATTATGCTCTTGGATCTCACAAATGCTTCAAAACTATTTTATTTTCTGAAATAGATTTTAGCAGTGTTTTTATAAAATGTTATACTCAAAAATAGTTTTATAACATTTACGAAAGCATCAAAAAATATTCATCCATATTTAAAGAGGTTTGGATTAATGAAAATTCATTTCTTATTAATGATTAAAGGAAAAATAGTTGCAACTGTTTTCATTTCTTAATAAATGAGAAATTAATCACATATATTATTTTTTGTAAATAAAGGCAGGTTAATCCTGCCAGCTTCACTATTTTAGGAATGAAGAAAAGCATTCGTAAATCAATAGGGATTACTAAAAATACCTCATTAAATAGTGTATAATAATAAAACTTTTTTGATATTTATACATTTATTATTCATTTAAAATATTTAAATTAAGGTAAAATATAATTTTTATTAAAAACTAACAGTAAGCAATATTTATTATTATAGTCTCTTTAGTTCAAAACCGTTCGTTCATCATACAATTATTTTACAAATAATTTAATTTGAGATATTAATATTCTTATAATTAAAAGAAAAGACCAAATCTAAATGGCGTTGTATATACACTCTCATGACCTAGCCAATTTTTTATTAAATCAATCAGTTTAAAACTGGCCGATGAATAAAATTTTAGTTCCAAATTCAAATTTTTATAAATTTTAAGTTTCAATAAGATATTCAAATTATATAAGGAATTTTTATAATACGAAAGATGAATAAATATTTTGATGTTTATTTAATTCTTTATTTATTTCATAAATATTTGTTTCTAGGAGTCTTTATAGTTCGAATAAATGTAATTCGATGCTAATTATAGATTTTTCACTTTTCATGTGAGAATTTCCAGATTTTGTATAAAAATATTTCTTTCCTAAGAATTACTCACAATGCCTATTTTTTAATATATTTAAATTTAAAGAAAATTTTATAATGAAGAATTTTATCTTAATGCTTAAATGATATTAATAAATGATTAAATTGTAAAATCAAATCATACTTGATGGAAAGAAATCAAATTTTTTTAATAAAAACCAAACATTAATTTATGTGTCAAATAAGTAAAAAAAAATCGATTGTGTAATTATTGGGAAATAAAAAATCAGATATGATAAATTAATGTCAGTTATTAATTTTTTTTTAAAAATTTCCCAAAAAATATATATATATACGATATAAACCCACAATTTACTATTAAAATATCGTATCTTACATAAATAATATTTTTACACTTATTGGGAATATTTTTAATGCCTAGATATTGTAAATTTTATATTGGTATAAACCTCAAAATATTGGACCCTGTGGAAAATATGATAAAATTTTAGCCTTTATCTGCGGATAAAACTTATATAAAAAATATTCCATGAAGATTCGCTAGTTGTTATATATTTTAAAGCATGTTAAAAAACTTAGATTTTTAGAATATAAAAAACCGAAATTCAAATGATATTAAATTTTATTTAAAATTGTATATAAATACTTCAAATTCGAGCACATGAGATTCATTCATATCACTTATTTATTGAATTTATTTTATAATCTAACAGTAAAATTTTTTTAATTGGAATTTATTTCACAGATTGATTATTGAACTTGCTACAGTTGATCAAAGGAAATTAAATCTTAAGCATGGATAATGGATAAAATATTAAATATAAATTTTAATTCAAAACTTCTTTTTAGGAATAATAGATTTTATGAAAAAAGAAATAAAAATATGAGAAAAAATATTAATTTAGTGTTATAATAAAAATCATAACCGGAAATAATGTCAAATTCGTATAAATATGAATAAAAGCAAATATGATCAAACCCAGCGGCATTTTATTATGATGATTTATAACCCGAAAACATAGATTGAAAAATCGATAAAAATGTATAATTTGAATAATTTGTTAATAAATCATTTAAGAAAGATTAAAATGAAATAATCACATAAAAGCACAAAAATTAAATTTAAAATTAAATTCCAAATAATTAATTGAGTTCAAAAAAAACAATAAAAATAAAAACCAATGTATTACTAATACTACTAATACTACTATTAATACTATTAATGGCTTAATTATGACTGCGAATGCGATCATTTTTAATAAAAATATTGCTGCTGTGGCATATTTTTCATAAAAAATCAAAATCATTAATGATACTTCAATTAATTATTATTGAAAAATAATTTTGATCCAAATTCTACTAATACAGCTACTGCGGATTTATCAATATATTTAAATATGACTTTTTTTCTGTAATCTATGTATATATATTTATCTGTAAATTATTTTCCCTGAATTGCTTATTTTTTGAAGTTTTTAGGTATTTTATTACATTACAGTACAGTGATTATATGCTTAAAACCCATTCTTTTTTAATAATAAAAAAAGTTGCTAATTTAATAATATTAAATTTATTTAAATTACTTTTCAAGTTTCAAAATTATTATTTAGTTTCGAATATTTTATTCAAAACTATTTTAGATTATTTTGATCAATAAAAATTTTCGTTATTGTTTTTTAGAATAATAATCACAAATATTCTTTATAAAAATTTTATTTACCAAGTATTTAATATAATAGAAATTTATAAATCAAAAGAGATTTTTTAAAATCGAATTGCTATCTTAAAATATAGTGTTTTTTTTAATTTTCTGGGTCTTCATACTTTTTCCACATTTTGTATAAGGGTTGTTTTGATTTACCTTAATTTTTTATGATATTTTAAAAAAAAATAAACATGGTAGCAAATTTTATTCTTTAAAAATATCTGCGAGGAACATTATAAATAATCCCATCTTTTTAGGTAAAATTTCAAAGAAAAATAATTTTTTAGCTGAAGTCCTTCGCATGATCATTGAATCTCTCCCAATATAATCCCATCAATTTATTAGATATTTTTTTCGAACATCCTTGACTAAAATCACCAAAATTTACCATTTATACTATAAATATGTTTTATACGGTAATGGAAGAGAGCTCTTTTGGTTTGATATTAGATGATAATACTTCAAAGTAGCTTATTTTGAAAAGTTAGGGCTTTTTTAGTTCTTCATAATCAGATAAAATTTTAATTGATAAATGAATAAATTCTATTTTTCTTTTTTTTTCAGTCAGTTTCTTTATCTTTTATTGTTCTATACAATCGTTAAGGACAGTTATTTTTGGAAGGCGAAAATATACCATAACTTCAAACCAGTTTTCATTAAATTTGAAATGATTTTTCAGCATTATAGTTAATGCGCTCTCCAACTAAGAAAAATTAGCAGACTTTTCCAAAAACAATTGTTTTAATTTTTCAAAAATTTCGCCGATTGGTATAATTTTAATTATAGATATATCATGATAAACTCTATCCCTGAACAATATATGTGTCCCTTTTATTGTTTTTTTAACATTTTTAGACGTATGAAGCCAGAAATGTGTTTTTTTGAGTCTTTCTGAATATTTTTTTATCGGGTTTGATATTTTTTTTCATGATATGATATAACCGGCACGATTTTAAATGTTAAATCAAATTTATCCAGCCCATTTCTTAACATATCCAATACCTAAAATAATATTAAGAATTATCTTGCTAACTATAAAATTGTACCCGATAAAATGCTGAGTTTAGGTCTGATAACCCTGATATTATAACAGGGAAGTTACCCTTGGTTAAATTAAATTTAAAATACAAGTGTAGATTTTTTGTCATAGATAAAAAATATAAGCTATTTTGGAAGTGATTAGTATTCTAATATTTCCTATTTCATTATTAAATGACGCCACACATGGCTTTTTTATATCAGAATTCGTTTTTAAAACTTGAAAATTGTATATTAAACCATCTATTGTTACAAATTTATCGGATTTTATCTCGTTTTTTTTATTCCCAATTGTGTATTATACTTTAAAAATAGTATTCAGTACTCCTTTATTTTTCAAAATTTCATTTGTCAAGCTCGCTTTATAGCCAGATTCGGATAAATCTAATTCTTCCTTTTTATGATTTATAAGTTCTTTTCTATCACAATTATGAGAATATTCGGATTTTCTAAAAGCTAAAATTCCTCCATCGTAAAAATACCAAAGCATGATTGTACATAGAAAGTTAAAATTCTCAGAGTTTATACATAAATAAATCGTTGGTTTATAGATTTTTAAATTTTCGCAGTATTTTTTCTTCCAAAATATAATATAGTTATTAAATTCGTCCAAAGATTCGGGAACCCATTAATTATCAGAATTGATTAGAGAAATGTCGTAAAAATAAAAAATAATAATATTAAGAGTTTTGAATTTTAAGGAAATTAATAGTGTTATAATTTTGCTGACTTTTTTACTCATATCTATTCCAACACATATTTTTTCGTTAAAAATAGCTAAATAAGTTGAGAGTAATTTTCCGGAAATATCGGATTTATTTGTATTTTTTAAAATTTCATTGGTCTAAACTGTATATTTTTCGTTGAAAACACGAAAGTTTTTTTCCCATTTATTTGCTTTTTTGATTTATAATTTCTGAACACTTACATAAATTGATTTTTTTTTACTTAATTTGATATATAAATTAATTTTTACTTTTTAAAAACGAAAATAGATTATTAATGATCAAATTATATTGGATTTTTTTGGCAACCTTTTGTAAATAATTCCAAAATCTTTAATATTTTTACAAGTATCCTAATATTTTTTACCATATTTCTTTTTGTGAGTGTCCAAAAATTTATTCTGATAGTTTTTGGGAAGAATTTTCTTAAAGTTCGGGCATATAATTGGTTCAGAATCTGTTATTAATTTTTTTTTGAAATTATCTTTTATTTATACAAGCCATTTTATTTCTTGAAAGATCCATAAAAATGAACTTTCTGTAATGTCAGGTATATTTTTCTAGCTTAATGCCAAGCATAGACTTGGCATTGTGGCCTTTTGGTTAATGATTGACACCTAAGCTAAAAGGTGCAGGGTTCGAACCCCAGACATGCCATCCAAATGCATATCCTTAACACTCTCATTATCGCATAAAAACAACTATGAAAGGAGTTAATTTTTTAATATTTCGTTTGCTCCTACAAGTAGTACTTAATATATAATATCATTTAATCTAGTTTTAGCAATCAGATGAATGTTTATAAACCTTAAAGTCTTTCCATAAGCTTTTAGTTATGATGAAATTTGGTCTTTCCCTGAATTATTATTTATATTATAATCAAATTGCTGTCTATTTTATGGTTTATTTTTATCTTTTTGCATAATTAATTCAGCTCAGAAAAAGTTAGCTTTCAATTTATTTTTATTTTTTTGGTTTATCTAAGATACTGACCCATAAGTTTTTCTACACTAAACTTCAATTCCTTGATGTAAAATAATTCCTTTTATTTCCCATAGTTTTCAAAACCCTTCTTAAAACTTGCCAATTTCAAAAATTAAAGATATAGATGTGCCATTATTCAAGCAATCATTGAAACAGATGTTTGAAGTGAAAATTATTTTTTACATCTAAAAAGAGATAACTTATAATTTTTATTACCGCCATGCAATTATATTTTTTTCTGTTTTTAAAATGATAATAGAATTTTTTTTATTTTTTCAGTTTATAGTTTTTCCGTATGCACCAGTTCCTACTAATGGTTTCTATTTGAATCAAATACAAATATTCTTTCCATTTTTACATTTTTATTGAGATTCTGGTTAAAAATAAAAAAATTAGTTAATAAAACATAAAAAAGTTATCACATATAACTAGCTGAAAAGATAACGTATTTAGATAAAGAAAACTTCATTATTTTATATTTTATTGTCTTATTAAATTCGAATATATTTCAAAACTGATATTTGGTTTTAGTGAATGTTTTGATATATTTTGTTCTTAATATCGCAGATTTTTTTTTAAATTCGTAAATGAAGATTGTTGATGAAAGTTAAATATATTATTATTTTAGAGAATTCGTCGATTTTTTAACATTTCGATTTTTTCGACATTCTGTCATATTATTAACAATAACAATATATTTTATAACCATTTATATTTATCTTCGCTTTTGGTTAGGGGGGAAGAGAGGGGGGGGGGGTTAAGGTAGTATTCATATATGATTGGAATTAAAAATAGAAAAAATCTTATGAAATAAATCTCATGTATATCATCGCAAAATTTACTTACATTCTATTCACACATGAATGATTTTTTATAGTTAAAGAAACTGCTGTTGGAATATCATCAGATATATAAGAGTATTCAAATGGGGCTTTCCAAAATCTAATTAAAATGTCCGTAAAACTAATAGAAACTAGTAAAAAAAAAATTCTAATATTAAAATTCAATGATTTTATTTAAATAGATCAAATAATATTGATTTTAATAAGCGGGCTTAAAGTTTGTAATATGTTTTAAATGAATAAAAATGACCCCATTGATAATATTATGAAAGTTTGGGCAACGAAATGCTCTATTTTTAATTCAGGTTATTTTTAAATATATAATAACAAATAATCTTTAAAATAAAGTCTCTGGGGAGCTCCTAGATGGAATAAACATTTATGGTTTTAAAACCTTGGTGATAAATTATAAACTAAATATTCAAACAAAGGAATAGTTTCCTTTTGTATCCTAAAGAAAGAAATAACAATATACGGTTTCAATTTTGATTTTACATCGATTATAAAGATGTGCTATTTATATAAAACATACACTTAGTTTTCACATTATTAAGAAATTTTTTTACTTCGAACCTACGAAAAAAAAAATTGATAAGGTAAATCAAAAATATGCGATAGAAAAAAATATTGCATACTTTGCTAGATAACTTCAAAATCCAGAACTTAATATCTAATCAAAGATATAAATAAATATCGATCTAATAAGAGCATTAAAATTTTGATTTATGGATATATCAATCTTCAGTCAAAGATTATAAATATTTCCGAAAATGAAAATAATAAATTTTAAAATGGGAGTTTTTATATAAGATTAGAGAATAATTAACAATGATTTTTTTAAAAAGGTCACAAAAAAATTATATTCCGTTAGAAGACCATTTTTATAGATATTTAATAGCTATTATTTTTTAATAAAGTTATGAGAAAGATCTAGGTTGGCAAACACAGTTTGAACCTGTTCCATGAACGTGTTTTTTACGAATTGAGGTGGGTGATGGTGTTAGTTCATAATAAAGACTAGTTGAAGAAGTTGTGACAAATGATGTAGTTATTGTAGAAGTTGTGGGTGGTAAAGAGGGATAATTTGTTGTGGTTGTTGAAGTTGAAGAGGTAGTAGAGCTGGTTGCTGGGGCTGTAGTAGATGTTTTTGTGCTTGTACTAGATGAAGTTGTTAACGTGGAAAAACTAGTAGTCGAGGTAGTTGATGATGTTGTTGAAGTGATAGTGGAATTTGTAGTAGACGTAGTTGAGCTATTTGTAGATGTTGTAGTGGATGTAGTTGATGAACTAGTTGTAGATTTAATGGTCAAAGATGTAGTAGATGTTGAACTAGTTGTAGACGTGGTTGAAGTTGTAGTTGAAGTGGTTGAAGATGTAGTAGATGTTGAACTAGTTGTAGATGTTGTTGAACTAGTTGTAGATGTAGTGGTTGAAGATGTAGTAGATGTTGTTGAGCTAGTTGTAGACATGGTTGAGGTTGTAGTTGAGCTAGTTGTAGATGTAGTTGAGCTAGTTGTAGATGT
>LSSL01000649.1:0-21934 GCA_001953115.1 Smittium mucronatum | reverse complement strand
AGGGGGGGGGGGGGGGGTTATAATAAACGAAGCGATGAAAAAAAAAAAAAAGACCCCAATCCCCTTCCCACACGAAAAAGTTCTCCGAATTTACTAACATTACAAAGCTTGAATTGCGTCATTCCGAACCCAAATTTTGATATTTTTTTATTGGTCAATCGACCAAAAAAACAAAAATCTTATCTGTTTTTAGCTACAAAAAAAAAAAAGAAAGAAAATGGGATTTGATCAGTTTTGATTTGTAATCTGCATTATGTTTGGTTTGTGCGGAAAGACGGAGGATTGAGGGAAACGGCAAAGAAGTCACATCCCCTCCACTGGATTAGTAATAGCGTAAAAAAATAAAAATAAAAATAGTCCCCGAAAAAAAGATTTAAAAAAACCCAGCACTTTTTTTTTTTGCCAGATAGGGAAATCAGAGCATTTCCACGGTTATCCCGATCCAAATTTTCACTTGTCCAGTTTTTTGTGGGATCTTCAATATTTGCTTATTTTAGGAAAGCTCGAATAAAAATTCAATTCCCAGTTTTATTCCCAGCCAACCAGAACAGTCCCCTTTATTTTTGGCCAAGAGATCAAGCGACCAGCCAATAAATATGATGATTTTTGGTGCCTTTATTTCGTTTTTTAAATGAGAACCGGCAAATACTTTTTTCCCTGTTGTTTTCGCAAGCAGTGGGAGTTAGTACAGGCAATGGGAGTTAGTACAGGCAATGGGTCTTTGGCTGTGAGGAAACATCGAGTTCACATTTTTAGCCTCATGTATAAATACTGTACGCATATATGCACTCCCTTATCCCCTACCACCACCATCCTCTTCTTAATAAAAAAGTATAAGGACTAGCTGCGAATACACACATCCATATATATATACTACTTTGTCCTTGTTTTTCATCAAGCCAGAACCCCACCACCAACTTTCCCCCAAAACTTTTATAAATCTATAAAGTTATTTTCTCGGTAAAAAAAAGTAGAATAAATTCCCTAAAAGCCACCACCACCAAAACAAAAATATCATGAACAAGTACATGGTCACAATAATGGATGCCAGCGGTACTGCTGAAAAGAGGGTTATATTCAAAGACCAGCATTTCCGTGACATCCAAACATACAAGGACTTGGGGCTGCTCCAGTCAGGCGGCATGATCCTCGGCGAAAACGGTGAGTTCGTCGGTGGCTACTTCTTTGCTACCGCAGACAGCAAGCAGAAAATCATTGATTACATCAACGCTGATATATACGGTACTTCCGGCGTCTGGGATTTAAGTTCTGTCGTGATCCATGCCATCAAACCCGCTAATGTTTAACCATTAAGGACAAATAAATCAAAGTTCTCGTATGAATAAATATACAGCCTTATTATTTAATATAACCGACAATTCTCCCCCTTTTTTACATAAAATTAGTTTACTATTATTCCAAAAAAATAAAAGAATAGAAATTTATATTATGTGGAACTAATCTCAAAAAAAAAAAACAGACAGACACATGGTTTTTTCAATCTAAAATACTAAACATGTAGAGTTCTACACTCATGACCATTAAGCTGACACCTAAAAAAAAAATAAACTCTTAGTAAATATTCATTAATTTAAATTAACATTTAGTCTTACTAATTAGCACTATAATCACCCATTCCAAGAATTCTCCTAATGTAAGGGGGAAGAAAAAAGAAGAGTGTATAGATATATGTTGTCGGGAAAAAAGGAAATACTGTTCCAAATAAGGTGTTTAGAAGAGGAAAAGAATTAAAGCGTGTAAGGTTTACCTTGGGACCCATTCATATGCGTCCGTATCATTTCAAGCATATTCCCAATGACTCCGACCCGGTGGAACAGCAAATCAATCCTTGGTGAAATCTCCAAGTACTTGCGCACATCCATGTAAATGGGCTGGAGATCCGGCTCATACCAAAAGATCTCGGGCGTATCGAGGATGTTGCTGATGAGGGACACGTTCACTCGCATGATAAACAGCTGCCCGATCTTTTTTGCTAAACTCGTGCGGCTCATACTGACCACTCCGTGGTCAGCCAACGATTGCGGGATACGCTTAGTTTGGTTGATCGTTGCCTCAAACAAGTCCTCGAACAACGATATTTTACTTGATTGAGCAAGTGCGTGCGAAATCGCCAGTTTCGTGTTGCGCTGGTGGTCGCCGTGGATCCGGATAATGTCGTTTTTTATAATAGGTTCTGATTGTTCCGCTGTCGTGTAGGTGTACACAAACTCGTCTTTTTGCTGGTTGCGGTCGCTTATCGGTTCTTGGCAATACTTGGATATTTCGTGCAGAAGGTGTGCCTCTTCCACCTCCGTCATGCCCCACGTTACCGCAACCCCGTAGTCGAATATGAATGCTTCTTTCACCACCACCACCGCTTCTCCTTGATTATCCCGTGGTTCTTCGTTTATATCATCAAACATGGTCTCCAAATCATTGGATGAAGCTTTTCCTTCCAATAGACCCGTCATCTCGTTTACTTCAACCTCCACTTCCATCGGGATTGGAAAGTACTCTGGAATATACACACTTTTTTTAAAAAACGGAAGATGTTGGTTAATACAAGATTTGGATAGTATTGGATATAATTCTCACCATTCATCGTATATTTTCGATTTCTTTGATGGATTTCGCAAATTCATTAATTTCTGTATGTCCCTAATACTGTAGGAATTGGCCAGGCAGTAACAGGTAACTCTCGGATATTCGAAACCTTCAAATCTCAATCCTATTTGACCAAATTTGAAAAATTCAAAGGAATGTATTAAAAAAAATAATAAAAAGTTTAAAGCAAAAGGGGATAATATTGGTAAAGGTATAGAAATATTACCTTGAGATAATCGAGCCACGCTCTTCGTTTTCCGCAACCTGGTATTGTAGCCAACACGTTCTTCCTGACGCCCAGAAATTCCCGTACTGTAAGCCTTATCAGCAGCTTGCGATGAACTCGGCGCTGCTGATCCGAGGTACGAATCGAAGAATTCGGGTGGGTTGGGTTTATCGCCTCCCCAGGAATTGGGTATTGCTAGTGATACTGTCTGCTTGAATGAACCAAGTTTCTGTTTCCCAGATGTTGCGTTGCTTCTGGCCCCTTTTAGTTGCTCGCGAAGAGGTTGGGATTCCAAGTCCATTTTTATTCTATTATATTCTGTTCAGATCTTTCTTTGTTTAAAGCCTACGAATTCGAGAGGAAAATTAAAAGTTCCTGAAATTTTTTTTTGTGGGATAGGAGGGAAAAATTGGAATGCTAAACTATAGCACTGTACGATCGATTATTATTATTTATTTTTTTTCAAATAAAAAAAAAACAAAAAAAATTCTCCTCTCTCGAGTTAAAGTAGAGCAGAAGAGATAGTCTAACAAGGGTAAAAGTTAGATTCGACTCTTTCCTAAAAAATAAATACGTTTCTTGCTGTCCTAATTTGATTTTAATGTGTGGGAGAAGGAGAGGGGTAAAAATAGACGCTCAAGTATGGGAGCAAACGAAAACTAGGCTCTCTAGGCAATTCAGCTGCAATACTCCGCTCTCCCACTCAGATTAAGACTCCCAACTCCACCCAGGCCCCAGCCTCAGCCCCAATCAGCACGCAGTTCCCCCACACCCACACCCATTGAGCTTAACCAATAGTCGTGTTTCGAATAGTATACATATCAAAAAAACTAAATATATGGGAAAAAAACAGATCTAGACTGACTCAAAAGGGCTAAAAAATGCACCAATAGCCACTACACTCCGCTCGTCCCCCCCTCCCTCTCCCACTCCCACTTCCCCTCCCACTATCCCTCCAGCCCAACCTACACACCTAATGCCATCAGCCTACAACCTGTATCTAATACTCGCAATACACGTGGATTTGTTTCTAGATTGGCCGGTAGTACAGTTACTATTAATCAGCGGAGGAAGAGAAGGCATACAAACGGGAAAAGAGAAGACATATAGGGAGTCTGGTCTCAGTTTTTGTATATCCGATCAGAGATATTCGATACGATCCAATCAATACCCTCATTTATCCCCGCACCGGTAATCGCACTGCACGGCACAATCTCCCATGAGTGTCCTCTGATATTCTCCAGGTCCAGAGCCTAAGAAGAAAAAATACATGCATAAATAGTCACCTCTTCACTCGATATACACGCTTCCACCTCCTACTTCACCCGTACCATAGCTACTCTTCACTCAACTCGTCATACGAACAAAAAAGGACTAGTAAAAACAAAACCTTCAATAAACTTACAGTTGCGATCTCTTCTGCGGATAATGCGGACTCAATATCCTGTTTGTTTGCCAACACTAGCAGTGATGCGCCCACTAACCTCTAAAAAAAATAATCCATTTCCATCAGCCCACCAAAATAGCACAATATAAAATTTTTTTTGGTAAAAATGAGGATAACTCAACCTGTTCAGTAAGGATTTCCGATAATTCAGACCGACAATCCGCCAGTCGGAACCGATCTGCTGAATCAACGACCCACACGATTCCCTCCGTCTGCTCAAAGTAGTTGCGCCAGTACGGCCGTATCGATCTCTGGCCTCCCACATCCCAAGCATTCACCACGTACCTTTTTATTTTAACATTGTACACCATTTCGTTATATATATATAAAAAGAGTCCTTTTTTTTAGAAAATACTTTTAAGAGTTTCCCTCCTAGTACCCTAATCTCTCAAACGAATCGATCGTGAAACCTAGAGTCGGCGATATCGAGCTCGTATCCCGGTTCATTATCCTCTTTACGGCCGTCGTCTTTCCTGCATTGTCCAGACCCCTGAATATTTATATTTTTATAATATAAAGTATCACCATAAATTCAAACTTTTTTTTTCCACAAAAATACTGCCTTCATCGTAGCATAGTATGTCTTTTTTGAGACTTGTATATTCTCCAACTATGCAGCGTTAAAAAGTATCTATCTTTCATTAATGGGTGACTTACAAAAACAGGATCCTCATCTCTCTCTCTTTCTCCTTGATTTTTCTAACCGTTGTCAATAGTCCCATCGCGCAAATTATCAATGTGTGTGTAGGCCTGTTTTTTTTTTGGTTTTCTCAGATATTCGCCGTTCAATCTTTAATACTCATATCCGTTCCCATCTAAGCTTTTTCTTCCGTTTCATATCCTTTTTCCAGTCTAATCCAATCACGAATTGTGGTGATTTTAGTAGTTAAATCGTTAACATCCAATAAAGTGTAAGGTGAACATAAGAGACGAAAACTACTGGCAAAAAGTCGATTTTAAATAAATAACAGCCACTAAAAAAACGAATGTATAAAATATTTCTAAAATACTGGCCAGTAATATGAAGGATTATGTGTATGGCTGATTAAAAAAAAAGTTTAGTTTCTCCTGTCTCTATAACTATTGTAGTTTCTATAGTCCCGATTAGGTGTATTCCGAGGTGCTCCCATATGAGGTCTGCCCATCCGCTGGCTCAGTGGTGGTCCGTTGTTGTAGTTGTTGCTGCTGTTGTTGTTGCTACTGCTGTGGTTCTGGTTTCTGTACTGGGATTCATACCTAGGCTGGTGGTAATTGCCGCTTGGTTGGTGGTTTCTTTGGAATCCATAGTTTGACGAGCTAGGCCTCCACTGGCTGCCATGCCCACCCTCATGGCTTGGATTGTGCCTGTATGAATCAGATCTATCTCCAAACCCTCTTGATCTATCGTAATCGTTGAACCCGCTAGTCCCTAGTCGGTCTCTGTTGAACACTGATTGGCGCTTTTCTCTTCGTCTTTCTGTGCTCGAGTCGTTAGAATCACTGGTGTAAACCAAATGTGTACTTTTCCTGGCTCCATTTGTTTTTCCAAGAAAATCATAAACTCTCCCCACTTCGGGCTTTGGGAAATTGTCCATATTAAAAGCCGTGTTATCTCTACAATTTGACCATCTTGGTCTCATTCTATTACAATCATCACCAAGATGGTTCCTCCCTAGACAATTATAACAGCAAAGAACTAAATCTTTATCGTCCTAAATATTTAAAAAAATAAAAAAAAAGTTTTTTAGAATTTGATCATATTAAGTGTGCATTAATTCCATTAAAGTTAAAATTAAAAACTTACTGGTTTAAAATCTTCAACCTCAATATACTTTCTCCATATAGTAGGGCATTCCTATACAAACCCACCAAAAATCAAAAATTATAGATTTTAAAAAATTTCCTCCTTCTACTTAATAAATAAAGGATCGCAAAAGGGATGGTGTTTCTACCTCTGAATGATGAAATCTCGATGAACATCTGTAGCATGGTTGAGGTCCTCCCCTAACTATTGGATTAGGGCATTCTGAAATCATATGTCCTCTTTGATTGCAATTGTGGCATGTTACAGATTTGCTTGGGCATTCCTTGGATAAATGACCCTCCTTGCCACACTCGTTACACGTTCTCACCTTACAATTCCTCGAAATATGTCCAAGTTTGTTACAGTTAAGACACCTTTTAACCTCTTCCTCTACATAATACCTGCTTTTCACCTAAGTTTTTATAAAAATTAATGTATCGAATTTGGTAATCATCAAAAAATTTCGGGCGTTACATTTTGTAAATTTCTATTTTACCGAATCCATTCTTTTGTTTCAAAAATAAAATAAATTAAAATACCTTAAATTTTTCGTCGTCTAAATAATTATAACTGTCATCAGAGTCAGAATCAACATTTTGGCTCTTTTGGGAATCTTCATCCATTTCTAGTTTGGCATCTAAAACTAAAACTTGGGTTGGTACTACACTTGCTTTTTCATCAATAAAAAACGGCTCGGAAAAATCCTCATCTGCTTCACAGTTAGAAAGTGTAGATAAATCCTTTACATAAATATTTAGGGACTTCGATTTTTGTTTAGTCTTTTCTTCGGTTTCAGAAACATCGGAATCTAGGTTTATTACTTTGGCACTATATTTATTTATTTTAGAATTTTTGATAGAGTTCTCCAGCTTTTTGTTTTTGCTTTTCGACAAATTTGGAGAATTTTCGGAAAACAGCGCTTTCACCCCATTTCCTACAACGCCTTTATCTGTTGGACTCTGTATGTCATGTATAGCTGAACTTTTATCTTGATAATACAAATGTCCCAATATTTTATCTTCTTCTTCACTATCCAACTCATTTCTAAAGTTACACCCCAATCCAAGTCATAAGTTGTCAGATTTATAAGTACAGTAAAAAATTGAATTAAATTGGAACTAAATCAATTGCTTTAAATCATTGAGAGATTTTTCAGGCCTACTTACTCTTCTGAGTCTGAGGATTTATATAAGTAATCGTCGCAATCGACCTGGTTCTGGTATCCTAATACACTCAAAACCATCCTTAAAAAAAAAATATAATCCCTTTTTCTACCTTTTTGAATCGAATTATATTACTCTTTTGAGGAAATAACAATCTAGATTTAAAATGAATCCTTTTTCAAAAAAATCTAGAGATTAATTTTATATATTTGATCTCGTAAAAATATCTAAAAAGTTATTGAAAGAAATCGATCGTCTAGTTTACCTGAAAAAAAAAATTATAACTATAAAATAGTTGTAGCCTAATACCCAATAAGCGATTTTATCATCTCTGCTAAATTATATTATCCCAATTCGTTAACCAATAAACCACCAATCCATACTACAAAACCTTGATCATTTGGTAACACCCTGAAAAAACATATTATACTGGATAATAATAATCAAATATTTTTAACTTGATTCTAAATTTATAGTCGACGCTCTTACTCGACAATTCTACCCATTTTAGACTGTAGGATGTAATCAAGAAAGCCTACAATCTATAGACCCTAAAGCCTAACAAACCCCCCCTCTTTCTCTCATCTCATATAAACACCAAGGATCTCTGGTCTCGGACTAGATGTCAAGTTACCCAACGGTAATAAAAATAAATTAAGATTTTCATCGCGAATCTTGGGTTTATATCAAAAAACACTACTATTAGCAAATAGAAAAAAATTCAATCATTGCTTGAAGTTATTTATCGATTAATAAGATATTTATAAAAATTTATACCTTGAGGTACAATTCGCCATCATTGAATTAAGATATTAATTTTGAAAACATTGCGTTGAAGTGATAAATTGAACCCCCCCCCCCAAAAAAAAGTGTGGAATAAAGTAATATGTCCAAGAAGTATCAACATAACACGCTTAATTCGAAACAAATCCAAAATTCTGTGAAGCTAAATTAATAATATACTGGTTTATTACCATGAATGTTCAATCTATTGATTCAAGCACATTTTTCAAAATAAAATCGTATTTATTTAAAAAGAAAAAGAAATTTATTTATTCAAATTTTGGTTTATTTAGTCCGAAAGTTTACCAGAATTTTTTCTGGTTTTCTTGTGTAAATCCGAACAAGATACGGTTTTGAAAAAAATTATGGTCTTATATTTATGAAACTAGGACATTTTATGCTTCGTTTTAAATGCAAATTTTGAAAGAAAAAAATCGTTCTGTGGTTATAGATGAACGATTTCGTGGAAAATAAGCGTTCTGTTGATCTTTTGAGAAATAGAAGTATTTTTCCTGATCCCATTTTTAAATTTTAATATCTAGGGGTTTAAAACATGGGCTAAATTTGGTTTAAACGACCTCAATATTTTATTTAGGAAATCAAATAACGAAATTTTAAAATCACGAGAACTAAAGGTGTTAAAATAAAAACCAACGGAAATATATATTCGGTTTCATATTTTTTATTTTTGAATCATCTCTTACATATATCCTATATATATATTCAATTTAGCTTGAATTCGGGAAATATGTGCAAATATCGATCTTTATAACAACAGTTTACATTAAGGAAACAATAATAGCAATATCATTGTGATTTTAAAAAAATTAACAATATATACCTGCGGACCACAGTTTGCAAGTTTCTTAAATTGTTTAAATCTGACTCTTACTTATCTGCATCTAAACAAGAATATTCAAAACTAAAATACCGAATTTATCGATTTATAAGTTTTGCTCTATGCAAAACGCAAAAAATAGGTATCAACATTTCACCCAATTCTTTCATCCAATTCTCATTTCACCCAATGACTTTCCATCCAATTTACATTTGATCGAGGATCCATTTTGCCCAATTAGATTTCCTCAAGAATAGATAATTAAACAGTGTTAGGCTTTTTGGTTTTAAAATTGTCAATATTATTTTTCTAAGCCAACACTTGATCGAAATTCTACAATAATAAACTCAAACCCAGTTTTTTTCCCCTCCAATTAGAAGTTATAAAATTGGGTGAAATGTCAATTGGGTGAAATGGCTCTTGACGAGGTATAGTAGGATTAAATTTCGCTTAGCTCAAAAAATAATATGTTGTATACTTTTAACCTCTTTCAGTAGAAATGGTGATCACATTGAACCCAATAAAATACTGTTCATTCCTAAAGTTATTTTATTTTTATTTTTTTAGAGATTAATTTATACAATCTTTTTAAATAAAAAGCATCTCGAAAATTTTATTCAAAAGAGTCTTTATTTTTAATTAATACAAATGTATTTTAAATATGCGATAGGAGATATTTTCTCCAAATTTTAAATATTAAGGGGAATAATGTGACAAATATTTCAATTTTGGGAAGGAAGAAAGGAGGAAAAACAATATTAATATGTAAAAATAACTAAAGCAGATCCGATTTACTGTTCGGATTAAAAATACCATTAAAATATCCAAATTAAGTGGTGTTTTAAAATGATTTATAATCTGATTGGACGAATAAAATACTCTAAAAGTAATATTCAAAATATTTTTTATTGCTTGAAAAAATCCAAATTTGGGGTTTAATAAATATTTTTTAGATTTTTTTATTTATCTTTAAAATTAAAAACAAGTGATATGTAATTTTAAAAAGATATAATATTTGTCTTTTCAAAATCTAATTAATATAAAACAAAATACCTGTATTTGAATATATCCTTATCCTGAAATATATCAGTCTTGAATTGATAATCTTTTTAAAAACTATATTAATGAGTACTTATAAAAATTTTCACTAAAATTGATCGCCTAAATAAATACCTCGTATTTTTATCTTTATCACATCATACTTATACTTGATTTCTGGATATAATTTTTTAGCATTTAAAAATAAAGATAAAAATAAAACGATGATTTTATTTTTCGTTATTCACACTAAAATTGCCTACTCCAAGTACATAATGCTTACATTCTACAAAAAAAAAAAGACAATATATATTTTTTCTTGGTTGCCTGTAATCTCATCTGTATTTAGATGTATTTTTATAGATTATTTGGTATTTTTTGTAGATAAATGTGATCATTTGGCTTTAAATAATGATAAAAACGCCACAATGATTTAATTCAAACTTTTTCAAAGCATGGCATAATATAAAAATAAAAACCCGCTTAAAAAATATAAATGAAAAAATGATATGCAAAGTTAGTTAATAGGCAACCTTGTGTAATACTTTCATTTGATCATAATACACTATATTTTATTGAATAAAAACAGAATCTTCAAAATTTTCCACAATTTATTAGTTTGATATGCCATTTTAACAACAATTGGCTATAGATAAAAATATATATTTTGATAAATATAGAAATATTTAAAATAAATTTTTTAAATGATAAAATCTAAGCTTTATCAAGTTAGTTAAATTATTTAAAAATAAATTCCATTTGAACAAATAAGCTGGATTAATCGATACTTAATTATATCTTGGTTATCAAAATTTACCAAATTTATCAAAATAAATTTTTTGAAAAAGATTGACGAAAAAAATCACATTCTTAAAGGACCAAAAAAATATCAGTGTTTTAAAATTTACTAAAGTGTTATAAGGGGATATATTATTATCTTACACTTTAAAATCATAAATTTGTCTAGTTAGGCGTTTTTAACCCATTATATACACCTGTCCCGCAATTATCTTCTGTATACGAAAAGATAATCCAAAAAATAAAAAATTATATAAAATAACCATCCTTTAATATATGAATCTTTTTTAGGGATTTTTAAAGGCTTCTATATAGAAAAAATAATTTAAAAAAAGTTTTAAAAGAAAAAACGTGTTAATATTTTCATCTAAAATACATTCTCAAAAGAAAAAAAATGGAAGTCTAATATTAACATATAATCTAATTTTCGATTTATTGCGGTTACATAGATAAAACCGAACCTAAAATAAAAAAATAACGAAGCAATTTAATATGGGTTTGTATTTATTAACCATATTCGCCACGTAACATGAAATTTATTTTAATATGATCCAAATGATTTGATAAATGTTAGATTTTATCATTTAAAGCACTTTGTTTTAATATTTCTACATTTATCAAAAAAACCTTTTTTATTTTCAAATGGAACTTTTTTTTCTTTATTGAAAATCATTACAAAAATTGTTTATCGAATTGATGATAGAGGATATATTTGAATTTTTTGTTTTTATTAGATAAAATAAAGTGTGAACGGATCAATTTCAAGTATTTATTTGGTATTAAAATTTTAATTTAACCAATTATCATATAGAAAAAAAAAAGGAAAAAAGAAATTTTTCATGAACTAGTATTTTTTTAAAAAAAAGTATCAAAATTGAAATATAAATTTATACTATTGAAACATATCCAAATATAATAGAATTTTGTATTTTTTCCATTTATAGATCAGCAGATATTTCGCTTTAAGTCTCGGATAACACCCATATAATATATATTTAAGAAACCCTGATTTATTTATAAAACTGAGATTTTCAAAATAAATATAATAATAAAATAATAAAATACATATGTGAGAAAAACTTCTTTTTCACTAGCCCTTTCTTCATTAGAACTATCTGCTCACCAGAATTTTTCTGGATAACGGAGTTCCTCTGTAAATTTGGATTTTTTCTGCCTTGTTGATATTTTTTTATATATTTTTGTGAATTTAAGAGTTTTAATGGGGTTTTTTAGATTTTTTTATAGTATTGTGTTAAGAGATGAAGTTAAATCAAAAAAAAATGTATAAATGGAAGAGGGAAGAGGAAAATAAGATGTATTGTTGTATGAATAGTCTTAATTTTTTATATTGGTTAGATGTTTAAACAAAAGTAGTAAAAGCAAAATAATTGTTATTATTATCTAATAAGAGTTTAATCGCGTTTTGAAGCGTAGAAAAGTTAAAATTGATTATTTATCAGTTTTAGAAATTTAGGTGTAAGAATTTCTACGGCTTTTTATGGATAATTTTTGAATTTTCAAATTCCATAAAATTACTCCTTTTCAGTAATAGATATATATTTCTTTTCTTTACAGTTGCTGATTTCTAAAAATTAAGGTGCTCATATTTATTTTATTCACCCATCCACTTCTTTTTTCATTATATTCTCTCAATGTAAAAATAGAAATCATTTAGATCATTATATAGCGAATCAATGCCAAAATCGGAATATCAAACACATATTTTTAGCACAGTTATATATTTAATTTTAATATCACATCATAGATAATGTTTTATTATGATCATGTTTAACTTTTTTTGGAATTAATGTTTTTTTTAAACATATTTAGACCACCAATTTTTCTAGCCAATGAATATTAAAGAATAATTTTTTTTAGCATAAATCAAGTATTTTGTATTTCTTGATAAATACGGTGAACATGATAACTTATGAAGCTATAATTATGACTCTTTTACCAATTATTATTATGTTTTGTATTTTCAATATTTATGTTGTTATGCCATCGAATATGGTTTTTTACAATGAATTATATCCAAACTATTTTAAGTTAGGTTTTAATATTGCATTTATATTAATAAAAGGTCTGATTAATTGAAAACAGCAAGTCTTTTTCACTTTTTTTGTGAAGGGTTGATTAATTTCTACTATTACTAAAAGATTATGAATTTTTTTTAAATTTTTTATAGTTGTTATTCACAAGAAATTATCCATATGAAACCATTTTATTGATTAAAAATTGATTTTGATTGGAATTTGGTAATTATTATTCCTCTTTTCTAGATCTATCAATTCTAGATTATGTTTAAAGTTTATTTTTATCACCTCATATTGTAAAATAAACATCATTTTAATAATAAATAACTTAGTGATATATATTTTTTAAATCTTAACTTTTTTAAGTATATTTCTATAACTATGGAATTATTATTATTATTGATTGGTACCTTTAAAAAAATTATTAGGAAAATTTTCATAAAAAATAATTTCAGAATCAAAAATTACCAACATAAAATGAGAGGTTTTGGGATTAGATAGAAGTTACTTAAATTTATCTTGAACAGCTACAAATCCCAAAAAATAACTGTTACAATTAAGAAGATTTATAAAATCATACTTAATAACTGTGTGATCAGTCAATGGTTGAAAAGCCTCACCAATACTTTAAGATTTAAATATCAACGATCTTTTTTAGGTTATTAAATTATATAAGCTCCTAATATCGTATATAGAACACCTGATCCTTTTTTTAAATATATATCGTGTTATTGACAGAATTCTAAATCGAAATTCAACCAAGATTAAATAAAATTTCTGAATGATCGAATTAATCGGAGATTTACGTGAAAGAATCAAGTGCGGTCTCATGATTTTCGCCTTTTCCAGATAACCTTATCTGCTTTTATTGAGGTCAAAAAATATATAATATCTAACAGTATATATTTTTGGGGAACATAAAAAATAAAATTTTAGACAAATCAGAGACATTCAAAAAAGCAAATTAAATGCAAATAAGAATTTATTTTCTTCAATTAAAAATCATACACGGCATTTCTAGTCTGTTATACTAAAATTAAAAGTCCATAAATATTGTTATAAATTATATTGGATTTATAGGAGGCAAGATTTTTGGCATGAAAAAATAAGGGGTCAATCTGATTCAAGCCTAAATCTAAAAAGATATATGACATGTTGTCGATCAAAGACAAAATAAAAAACTGAATAATCAAAAGTGTAAAATGGGTAAAAAAAATTTTTATTCAAAATTAAAGGGATAAAATAAATATCACAATAATCGACAGTAAAAATATAAATAACCGGTCTAAAGTATATCAGTGAAAAGCGAAGAAAAAAATAAAGGCATGATGAAACTCACTAAATCTTCATATACAGTAGCTTGAGTTGAAACCTGATCTTTAGGGCTTCTGAAAAATGCGGATGGAGAATTTACATTCTGGTCAGCGAATATCAAATATTGGTTTATTTCGATGAGAAAATTAAAAAACATAACCTTTCTACAAAACATATGTTCTTGAAACCGGAGAGTATATTTTATTAAATTGCTTTATATGAGATTTATAATCAAATTAATAGTTCTTTCGTTTTATCCCCGCGTCGATATGGTCATGAATAAAAATAATACTTATAAAAATAAAAGAATTTCTTTCGGTATACTTGGGAAATTCCTTGGGGATATGTCTAAAAATATTTTGATACTTGATATAATATACACAGAATATCTCGATTTTGTGCTGGAAACAGCCAAATTATTGATTTTAATCTTATTTTATAAAAAATTTAAGCTCCAAAGTTTAAATAATTAAATAATCTCCTTGAAAAAACTCCTTCGATTTAAGGTTATGCTATAAAATCACAGTGAATTTGGATAAAATAAAATAAAAATGATTCTTTTTTAAATAAATTTTTATAATTTTTTACCGGAACAAAAACAAATTAATAGAAAAATAAGTTGTGGGTGATATTGTTTCAATTTAAATTAAAATCGCTAAACTTCTTTGAGTTAAGCGAATGGATTATATAGCGAAAAATAAATAGCTTATGAAAAAAAACTGATAAATACTAATTTTGGTTTCTAGATTTTTATTTTTAAATTTAAAATAAAAAAAATTATCCAAAAAATTTTCGATATATATCTCAATGTTTTTATATATAATAAATTGTTTAATTAAAAATTAAATTAAAGCGAATAAGCACGAAATTATCCTAATCATATATAAGAAAAAATTGAAATAGGAAAAAATACTATTTATAACATCTCTTCCTATTATTATTATTATTTTTTTTTTTTAAAAAAAAATGAGATAAAATGAATTATTAAAATATCAACTACCATTAAATTTTCTTTAAAAATTTATATTGATTTTTGTCATTTTTTTATTATACCACTACAAGCAAACACAGATTCTGATTTTTTATTTTTTTATTCGTGACTTTATATGATACTAAATAATATAAACTGTCTAAATATCGATCGATATGATAAGAAATATTTTTCAATTATTTTAAATAGATTTTTCTATTGCATCTAATTTGCAAGACTCAACCTCCAATGCTATATCTTGATGTTTATATGCATATATTTAAATTCAAATAGGGTTTTTGCACTATTAAATTAAAATACGCAATTAACAAAAAATATAATGAAATTATGGTTATATATCAAAATCAATTATTATTTTTTTATTTATTTAAAGCGCGTAATCAAATAAAGGTTATTTTTTTTATAAAAATATTTCGAATAAGTTTTTCAAATAATAAAAAAATGAATTAAAATAAAGTATTTTATAAAACATTTAAAAATAATTTTCAAAAAAGATCAACCAGATAAAAATAAATATCAAAAAATTAATATGTAGTTGAGATTTAAAATCTTAAATTTTTTACTATAAAAATGGTTCATGTTCTTTCATTTAATAATATTTAATTTAATTATACAAATATTAATATATTCTGGCTAAAAAATATAATTAATTCTTATTTATGATTACTATTACTTAAATTAATTTTATTTTACCCTCGAAAAAAAATTCTATTATATAAATTGCAACAAGAATAAAAAAAATAATCACTTAATGGATTTTATATTTGTTATTTTTTTGTGTTTTTTGTAGGATCTTTTATATTTCAATTCTTTTTTTAGTAAATTATATAAAAAAAACTCACTCAAAATCATTTATTTATTCATATATTTATGGAAAATTTATTTTAAAACCAATAAAAAGATATAATTTAGCACCGATTTTTTTTCTCATTGATTTATTGCTCCTAGTTGGTTCGGAATAAAAATAATAATAGGAATTAGATTTCGAGTTGGACGGTGAAAAATAATAAGGAAAAATCATTACCCTGAATCTTTCTTTGCTATTTTGGAAAATCTTACCCATATTTTTAATTAAGATTTGAAATGGAGATATATGATTTCTCATTATTATTCTTCAGCTTTTTTTCTGGGACCTGAGTTAATTATAATGGAGTTAAAATAGAACAATAAATTAAAAGATTAAGAAATACTCTTATGACAAAATTCACTATATTTTTTTGTCTCAAAAATGAAAAAAAAATTGTAAAAAGAGAATAGGTACTTATATATGCTCATGGAATGGGTAATAAAAACATATAAATATTTTTTACACTATAAATGTTCATAAATTTTTTAATTATCATTAAATTGGACCAAGGGCATCTTTTTAATGCTAAAATAGTTCTTTTTTGTTAAATAGTCGAATTTTCGGAAGGATAGCCGAAATTAAAAGAGCAAAAAAAAGGGACTAAGATATTTTTAACGTCCATTTATTAGGGTCAGTAAATAAGTAGTTCTTTCTCGAATAATTCCTTCCAATTGATGAGATTAAATAATTGGTATGTTTTTTATTTAAAATATATTTTTAATGCTTTTTTTATACCTTTTTACCAATACTAAAAAAAAGGATAAATATTAATATACTACAGTCCTGAATATAATTATGTGATCTTTTTATAAAATCGCATATTTTTAAAAAAATAATCCATTTCTCGTATTTTTCTGCCCTTTTATTTTTATTTCTTAACTTTAATTTGGAACTCTGAATTTATATTTGCAAAAATTATGTAATTTTTTTTTCAGAATTATTTAACCATCTCAGGGGATGAAAAAAAAGAGATAGATTTTCATGAGATATTATCTTTATATAAATTATTCTTAGTCACTATTTTTTGAGATTGAGTTTTAGCCCAATTGAAATATCCAATATTTGCGGATAGAGGATATTGACAAATTCGGGACATGAGAGGGATAATAAGAATTTAAAGTCTATTTTACCCTTATAATTTGCATAAATTAATCTCGAAATTTAAAAAAGGGATCTTATCAACAAAAAATTAAACTTCAGATGTGTTTAAGCGGTCAAAAAAATCACTATTGATTCTAAAAAAGATTGACTAATAATTGAAAAATCAAAATCCTCAATCTATGGGTATAAAATATTATTTCTGATCAGTAGTTATGGCTCAAAATAATAATAAGTTTAAAACGAGAATTTTACGAGTCAGTGAGACTAAATGAAAAAAAATATGAATATCTAGTTTGGATGAACAAATTTAACTATTTAAGAAACACTGTAAATATAATAGCAGTTTGCAACAAAATAAATCAAATAGAAATATGATATTTGTATTTATTTGACCTTTTCCAAAGTAAAAATTTCCTGAAGCTTGAATAAATGTAAGTATTATCAAAATTTATATTCTATATTACTGCGATGGGCCCAAAAATACCCAATATAATCATATATATAGGCAAAAAAATATATATCATCCCATCTCATACCAATCTTCAAACGCTCATCTATCCAATATAGCTATAAATACATTACAAAAATTAAAAAAATTCCCAACCCATTTCAATCCAGACGTGCTTATATATCCAGCCTAACTATAAATAGAATTACAAAAAATAAAGTCACATACCAACCAAACCAATCCCATTTTAAACCATCTTCCCAATTGGTCTTTAAATTGAATTAAAACATATAATATCATATCACAATACTCACCATCCCTGTCTTAATTATCCATAAAACCTAACCAAAATAAAAGTCCAAAAATTAGTGTCATATCCCATCCCAACCTGATACATTCTGCAGTATTCATCTATCCAAATCAGCCTCAAATATAATAACAGAAAATGACAAAAAATGAACAAAACTAATTTTTGTATTCAAACAAACCAAGAAAAATCTTCATTTCTATCAAATACATTATTAAAATACCATAAATATAAATAATAAAAAGATTTAAAAATTCGAACCAAACTAAATATATATAAAATCATAACTTTTTCGGTTGAAACTAATTATGCATAGTTATATTATTACTATAAGCAATCTATATTCACTCTTCTATTTGATCTTAATAAATCTAATAAAATCAACTATTTAAAACATTCAATTAATCTTTACAAACCAACAAATATAGATAAAAAAAATCTGCTAGCCTGTTCCAAATTTCAGATGCAAACTTAAAAAAAACGAACCCTTCAAAATGGTCTCAATTTTTTTTATCCTATTCGTATATTAGTTATTTTTTTATTTTTTTATTTTTCATAAATCTATTTTTCATTTAAAAAAAAATAAGAGCTCATATGAATTAATTGATTTTTTATAATTGATTTTAAAAATTTAATAAAATCAAATAGAATTCTATATTGAATTCCAATACCTTTTCAACGGTGAATTTAATATATATAAAAATTTCGAAGTATAAATATTATATTATATATCTCACCAAGCTAGTGTTTTTTCTTATTTTTCTAGGTGCTACATCCCCAACTCTACATGTTATAGATGCTATAGATTATTTTTTTTAAACCATTTGATACAAGATAAAAAGATATGTGATTGCACTTTTTCTTCTTTAGAAATTGAAAGCATGAGAAGCAAATATCCTTATATGAACTAATCTTATAGTTTACATAAAAAAATGAGCTATTTGAAAATATGACATTCATTTGGTCGAAAGATTGGAGATCTATATTTATAATGACTTTATTTCTTTAAACTTTCCCGATGGTAGCATTTTTTCGCATTTAATAAATATATTTTTTCAACCTTTTTCAAAAACAAAAGTGGGTCAAATTTTGCAAATATTTTGTGAAGCCAATGCATTGTAGTTAATATTTCCAAATTTTGGTTTATAGGATGACTCAGAGTCTTTAATAATCATAACTGATATTTTTAAAAAATCTATTAATGAGTTTGTTCTCCATATTGAGTATATATTGTTGATAGTCCTGTTAAATCTTTCAAATTCGTTATTTTTTGATGGAATAAAAACGCTATATACCTCTCCACATTTATACCTAATTTCAAATAAGTTTTCTTTAATTATATTTTCTAAACTTTCCATTAACTCGAAATTTGACCATTTTTCCATAAAAAAAGTTTTTTCTCTGCGAAGATTTTTATATTTTGGAATCAGTAAAATCGAGCTAATATCTTCTAAAAAAATAGTATTTTATTGTTTATTTTTACCATTGAATTAATTTTTAATGTTATTTTTAACATGAAATAACCAGTGTACTCTCTTAATTTTTTTATTGAATCTGATTTTTGCATTGGTTATAGTCGAGGCTGAATATGCAACTATATCAGTTATACTCCAAATAAGACCAAAATTAATCGAATCTTTGTGTAAGGTCATCAGGGTCTAGAGGTACTATTCTGTTGAGCCTGAACTTAATATTTAGATAGATATAAGAACAAATATTTGGTTGGTGTCGCTTAATTCTGTAACGAAAAAATGAGAGTTTTCATTTATTTTTTTAAATTTAAAATCTATTTATAGCACCGTTGAATTGGATAGAGCTCTTATCATTTTTTTCAGATTTTATTATAGCTCTAACATTTCCAGAATATCTTGAGTAGCTAGTAATATATGGATATTTTTTATCTTTACTATATGAGTGCATTCTACAACCAATTTAAAAGACTTCCTCGATAAATTTTTATTTGAATTATTGAAATTTTAATTCCACTTCCAGAGTTATTAGTTATTTTTTTAAACATATTTGAGCTGTTTTCCTTTGAGAGAGTCTCTAACATTTCATATTTAAGACTAAAGTTAGACTTTCTATAGCACCCAATAATATAGTCAAAATACTTATATTTTACTATTATTCCATCTTGAAAAGATTTTATTTTTTGATTTCCAGGGCATCCAGTTGTTTTTTTTCTAGAATAATAGTAAACCGAGATAGAAAACTCCTTGAAAATTCCGGAATAGTGTACGCTGCACTTTATTTTCAATTAAATATCGAAATTATTATCAATTAATTCCCAATCCATAGAAACACCAGACACGCTTTAAATTTATTTTAGCTGTTAATATAGGGAAATATAGCGATAGGATGTATAAATTTTTATTTATTCAGATATAAGGATTTCTATGGAAATTTATATCAATTTTTAATACAATTTTTATCTTGAAGGTTGCTTTTATGTATATAATAATATAAACAGAATAATATAATTAAGCTCTTGCATAAATCTTTTATTTTTTAAACGAAAAATACTATGATTTGAATGTAGCTACCCTAAATTATGGGCTCAACTTTAAAAAGTATCAAACAGAATGTTTTATAAAATTTATTTTCCAAATTAAAAAGATGTCAATACAACTATCAAATTATATTTATTGATATAGAATGAAAAAAAAGAATTCACTAAAGATTATGTAATTTTATTAACAAAAATGAATAATAGTCACAATAAACTAAGAAGAAAAAAATTTTAAATGCAGGAAAAAACCAAAAATGCAGGACTTTATCAAAAATATTTTAATAAAAATTAAAAATCAATAAATATATTTATAAAAGCAGAATTTTATTAGCTAACCAAGAAAAATAGTAAAATTTTTATCAGTATATTTTTTTTTGATTTTTTTTGGTATCAATCCAAGTAATACTAACTATAAATTACTTTCATACTCTTAAATATAAATTTTTTTAGATTTTTTTGGAGAATTATCTTTAACTCATCGGCTATAAATGTTATTTAGAAAATGAAAAGATATTTTATATTTTAAACATCCCTACAACATATATCAACTATAACTCGTGTATTGAAAGTCAAAAATTAGGACCTTTCAAAAAAAAAAAATTATGCCAAAATATCAACCCAATATTTTTTATGTTAATTTATTCAAAATAGCTTTTTTAATATTTTTAATACAGTGGTTTTTTATTCTATAACCCTTGTTTTAAAGTAAATTAAGGAAAATCTGGACTACAGTAACATACCTTTTAACTAAAATTAGAGTTATTATATTTTTTTTCCAGAGAAAAAAAAAATTAATCCTATTTTTCCGGTTTTTGCGAATCAGATTAAACATTGTGGGATTTAACAATAGATCATACCAACCAATTTCTAGGAAATTTTTATAATAGCACAGGATTATTGAAAATAAAATACATAATATATAAAATTATTAAAGTATCCGAATATAAATATTTTTTCGCTGCTACTTTTTTTACCTAAGAATATGAATTTCCATAAGCATGAAAGTCTACATAGTTAAAATCCAGAACTTTGAGGAATTTTCCAGAATTCTAACAATTTTATTTTCCCCGAAGATATGATGGGAATTTTATACTAAATCTAGTTTGGTGCAAAGGATACACTGATACAAAAAAAATGAAAATAAGGAATTCAAATTCTCATCCTTCTTGATAGCATTAAATATGACGCAGGTATAAACATTGATAATAAATAAATAATAATGATAGAAAGATTAGAATACCAGACATATTTTTATTAATAACAGGCAATTGAATAGTATCCCAAATGAAACTTAAAAAATAATATATATATTCTTTACGTATATTCGACACATAAGTGAATTTTAACCCACGCGGATTCGACCTTAAATGCTGGTTTTTAATCATAGTTTAACTTTTTTTAGATGTGATATTGGCTATTTTTATTTTATTTTTCAATATAATCAAATATATTTTAGGTTCAAAAAATATATATTAACTCTTATCCAGTAAAATTTTATTTTTACACTACACTTTTTGATTGAAATTGAGAGGATTTTTGCAGAATCTATTATAAAAAAAAGTAAATGGAACCAAAAACCTCAGTTTCCCATTTTTCAGAAAATGAAGACCGAAATAAAACTCGAAAAATTCAAAACTAGTGCAAAGAGAAGCGAGCGTAAAAATAACATTTGGACTCACAGAAATTCCCAAAATGTAAACA